>APFE030021060.1:79995-104719 GCA_000404065.3 Pinus taeda
TGATGTCAATGTTGATAATGAGAACATGGACTTGTAAAACTAATGATTAGTTCTCTTAAAGAGAAATATGCATTAGTGTGAATAAGCATTGTGAAAAGTAGAATAAGAATTTACTTGAAGATATGCACTAGTTAATTAGTATGTTATGCTTGATCATGCAGATGAGTAGATGTTAAAAGATCTCTTTTAGAGGTTGATTATTGATTCATTAATATGGTATCTAATCTTGTTTTCAAAGCTTGTTGACGACAACATTGACAGGAAACGATGGCGGTTGGTGCCAAAGAAAAGTGATGTTTAACATTGTGGCGGGAAAAGGATTAACGGGCCATGCAGATGAGTTAGAGTTGCAGGATCGACCATTGCTAGAACAATCATGCCACAAGGAATGTTGCATGTGGCGGTATGTAAGGAAAGGGTTTCATGGAAAATGTATTAGCTTTTTGCTAGTTATGTAATAACTTAATGATAATTCATTGTAATAATTTCATAACAATGGTTAAGAGATGGAATCCCTTATGAGCCATTGAGTGAGGGGTGAAAACCCTCACGAGCGTTTAATAATAAAATTAAACGTTTGCTGGTTTTCACCCCACGGGGTTTCCAGGGTATATCGGTGTTCAATGGTGTGATTGCCTTTTGTGTGAGTTGGTTGATGTTGAATCCTTGATGATGATGTTTCATTAATTGATGTGATAATCATGATGTTATAGTACGTGATTAATTAATATGGTGAAGGAAATTATGAAATGGATGCAAGGATTCATGAGACAGTTTATGTTATTACACTACCACAGTGGTGGTTAATGGTTATGAAACTTACTGTCTTTTATGGCAATTTACTTGATGTACTAATGAATATTATATATAATGGTTAATGATGAATTGTGGAGTTGTGAATTGGATAATTACTTGTGGTAATTTCTATAAAAAATTCTAACTCCCTACTTTTACATGCACGGTTACCGGGGTATGTTACAAATGGTTAAGCATTGACTACCACATACAATATGCACACAATCTTCTACGATACATATACATAAACAAAAAAAAAATACTCATCAGCATGACATTCCAGATATCGCCCTTACATTGAGGTGTCACACACTTCTTTAACTCATCAAGGGATTGCTCCAATTTCTCAATTAAGGATATCGGTGTTAAGGATGTCTTTGGCCTTTCTCCCTGCAAAGGTTTCAACAAAGCCTCATGTTTTGCGGGCAGTTCAACATATTTGTCTACATGGTTTGTATTCCCCAACCCCAGGGAACGTGGGAACTCCAAAAAAAACAGTCTTCAAATCTCCCGGAACTTTCCCAAGCTCCCATTGCAATGCCCACAGAAAAGAGAACATTCCCATACAGTTCCAAAGCTTCCGGAAACACGAGAACCACTAAAAGAGGTTTCCCATCTCTAATAAACGGTTCCTGTAATAGAGAAATTTGTTGGTTGAGAGATTTTTTTTTAAAGAGATAAATCCCTACTCTGACATTTCTGTTACAACGGTCTGATTAAGTCGTATTCTGACTGGTATATTTTATGGTCATGACTCGACGAGCTTCTGTCTTGTTTTATAAATTCAATTTCTTCAATAAATTTCTAAATTTTTGTTTTATGCAGGTATTAGGTTAATGTCGCCTACGATTTGCTTACAGGTGGAACTTGAAACCTTTCACCCATTCTTTGCTTCTTATACATTAATTCGTGGTCATGAGTTTTTCTTATTATAAGGAGTTTTCTTATAAGGTTGAGGAGCAAAATTTTGTTTTCAAGTTTTGGTCGTCGACCATGCAACTCAAACATTCGTTTCAGACTTTTTAATCGTCTATTGTAATTATACTCCCACTATTACAATTTTAAGGGTTTGAACTAATATTTTATGGATTACCAGTTACTCCATTGGTTTGGTAATTAAATATTTACGACCTCCGACCATTTGTTATAATTGATGTATGGATTTCATTTTTAACTGTCTCATGCGAGCATACATATATTTACTTGAATAGTTTCTCTGTTAATCATTGCTTCGTGTACTATGGTTTCTATGTTAATCATTGCTTCGTTTACCATGGTGGTTGTTTTATTCTCCCTTTTCATAATTTTATTTTGTTAAAGAAAATAAGTTGTATTACTATCATGTTCTTGTTAACCCTACATGGTTTCAGCCATAAATTTCTATCCCGTTGTTTTCATTTTGTTTCTTATTTTCTTTCACTCTTTTAGGCATCTTTCACTCTAGCTTTGGGGTGCCTATATAAATTAATATTGGAACAAGAGTTATGTTCTTTTCTTGGTTACGTTCTAGGGTATGGTTTTTTTACACCAATTATGTGAATAATCAGTGATTATTGCATCTTTGTTTATGTTTTTTTAACCCCAAAGGGTTTAGTTCTTATTAGATATATGTAAACATATACATATCAACTTGCAATTATTGTAACTCATGCCTATTACTTATTGTATCTTGATTTTATTTATGTATCATCAGAAGAGTTTCTTTAATCATTTTTTTTCCCATGGAAAAAGTCGTAAATTTCATTATATAAAAGAAAATTACATTTTGCATATGCATAAGCATAACTGTAGTGAGGCATTGCTTGTACCAAAATTGTAAACTTGTAGTTCTCCAAACAGATGGAGTGGTTAGAGATAAATCAAAAAATAATGAAGCTATCATCCTTTTCGCAAAGAGTGAGTAATATGTTCTTTTAAATATGTACATCTATACAAAAAATAAAGTAAACATAAAAAATAGAGCAGGAGCTAGTTTCCACATGCTGTTCATATAAGACCTGGATCTGTAAAGGGCCTGTGACAGTGTTGGTATACAACACCATCCAATTCCTCGCAAATCAACCAAATGTCATCATCCCGGACCGCTGCTTCTTTGGATAGGTGGTCAGCAACAGTGTTCTGCTCCCCGTAAATATGGTGACAAGTAAATGAGTCAAATGATGTAATAAGTCTGTGAATCTCGACCAAAATATGCTTCAATGTATATGCATTGCAGTTGTATTTTTTGTTGATCCAATTAAAAACCAGTTTTGAATCCCTAAAAAGTTGTAAGTGCGTGCAATGTTTATGCAATGCAAATTGTATGAGATATTTGGCGGTCAGAAGCTTGGCGAAGTTGTTTGTTCCCTGGCCTAGTCCCATTTGTATTTTATAGGAGTGTGTGTCTGATAAGTGTAGAATGGCTTCTCCTCTGCATCCCTATTCCTGAGCTGAGCCGTCAAAGTAGACCCATGGGAGGGAATGATCAATGGTTTCTGTCTCAACTCTCCTGATATGGTTGTGTGTTGTTTCTTCTGGGATCATCTGATATTTCTTGGATGCTCAGTTCAGGATGGAAGGCGAGTGGGGGGATTGGTTTTGAAAGATAATTTGATTCCTGGCGATCCAAATTGCTCAGCTTATCACCACCGGTATATTTCTTTCCTTACCGTTGGTTTCCTTCCACCAATTACTCCAAGCATCATTGATGTTGTTCCTATACCATCTGCTGGATGAAGGGAGTGTTGTTAGGAAGTCATTCCATAGGGCTAGAGTTGCTGGGAAATTTAGGAAGAGGTGGACAGATTCCTCATTGTTGTTCATGCAGAGGTGACACCAAAAAGGCCCAGAGAAAGATCGCTTCATTAAATTCGCACCCGTCGATACTTTGTTGTTGAGAATGGACCACATTATAAGCTTGGCTCGGGGGGCTACTCTTAGTTTCCATAGAAGATTCCACCATGGCTCAATGACTACAAGTTTGTGGGGATCCATAAGTACCAGATATCCGATCTTGGGGGAAAAGTGCCTGTTTTTTGCATAAGCCCAAATGAGCTCATCTTCCCCCTCCATTATTCTGACATGGGCCTCTGTTAGCGCAAATATATATTGTCTCCATATGTGTTTCCAGGGTAGGGGTATGTTAAGTGTAGCTCCAGTTTCCCAGGCCTACTGAGACAAAAAGGATCTGTCATTATCCGCGATATGGATTATGTGAGTAATGCCTTGATTTAGTAAGTGTTGTCTTAGGTCCTCTGGTAGTCTGTGCATGTTGTCGCATCCTACCTAGGGATCCTCCCCTATACGAACCGAGGAGCCAGATCGAATTCTCCAAGTAAGGCTGCTTCTTATCAGGTCCATTACCTTAGTAACCGCCTTCCAAATGATTGAGATGTTCCCATGATGCTTGTGGCCTTGTCTGATCCAGTCAAGTGGACTTGTGGGTGAGATGTATTTGGTAGTGACCACCTTCATCTAGAGACTGCAATTATTGAGGAGCTGCCAACCCAGCTTGGTTGCCAGTGCTTTGGAGAAAGAATCTAATCTCTTTATTCCCCAGCCTCCCCATCTCTTTGGCAGTGAAAGGGTTTCCCATTTGGTCCAAGAAAAAATGATACCTGACTACTTCCCCTTCCATAGGAAATGGCAGCATATGCTTTGCAATCTGTTCAGTATGCCTCTGGGGGTCCAAGCTAAGGTCATCCAGTAGACTGGAGTTGCTTCAAGTACAACTTTAATCAATAATAGCCTACTTGATTTGAAGAGATATTCGTGGTACCAAACATTCAGATGCTTTTCTACTTTGGATATGAGCCATACCCAGTTTGCATTCTTGTAGCCGAAAGGCTTCAGTCGGTAACCCAGATATTTTAGCCCTTCCTCAATAGGGTGAGTTGTAAAGCGGAATCTTCTAAGAGCAAATAGTGTTTCATTTTGAGAGCATCCTGTTGTTGTCAATGTGGATTTAGATTCATTCAGCACCATCCCCGTGGCTTTTTGGAAAATGCCCATGACCTGGTGAAGGGCAGTGAGGTCGCCAAGGCTTCCGTTGAGAAAAATGAGTACATCGTCCACAAAGAGTAAGTGAGTCAAAATAATTGAATCTGATATTTTGATACCTCTTATCCTTCCCTGCTTATGTTCAACTTCAACGAGGCAATTGAGGCCTTCCATAATAAGAAGAAAGAGGAGAGGGGATAGAGGGGAGTCCTGTCTGAGTCCCCTCTCAGCATGAAAGAAGGGGGATGCCGACCCATTGATAAGAACACTATATGGAACATCGGTTATGCAGCTCATTATCCACTTTATGAAGGGGAAGGCGAAGCCCAAGTGAGTTAATAGGATGTGGAGGTAGAGCCAGATTACCCTATTGAAGGCTTTAGATAGGTCTATCTTCAGAATCATTCCTTTCAATTTCCTGAGCTGCACCGAATGGAGAAGTTCCTATGCAGTGCCTATCGCCTCATGGATCTGCCCATTGTGCAGGAAGGCAAATTGTTCCCGGGATATATGGAGGGATAGTATAGTCTTGATGCGATTGGCAATGATTTTGGCTATTATCTTGTATATGCAATTTCACAGGGATATGGGTCTAAAGTCATCAAAGGATGTGGGCTTATCAGCTTTGGGGATGAGTGCAATGAAGGTAGACTTAAACCCACCTGGGATCCTTCCTCTGGTTCTGCTCTCCTCAACAAGTCTAAGGAGGTCCTCTCCTAGGATCTCAAAAAAGGATAAATAAAATTCCACTAACCATCCGTCTGGCCCCAGGCTCTTATCTTTCTTTAGCCACTTTAGTGTATCTTCGAGCTCTTGTAGTGAGACTTCACTTAAGAGCTCCTGTTTCGTCTCTTGATCTACGAACCCAAGGAACAACTGAGTGACCTACATGACTTCAGCTAGAGTAGCAGTAGTAGGAGCCTTGTATACATTTTGAAAATGTGTACATGCCAATGTAGCCAAATCTCTAAAAGATTGTATTGTTCGTCCCTGAGATTCTTGTAGATCCCATATAGTGTTAATGATTTTTCAGCCATTTGTAAATTTGTGGTAGAATTTAGTGTTTTCATCCCCTTCTTTTAACCAGATGGCGCGACTTTGAAGTCACCAACTTTCATCTCTGTTTCTTAAGATTTGGGTTCTCTTCAACAGTGCAGTTGTGTGTTTGTCCTTTTGCTCTTGGGCCATCCCACCACCTCCAGGATCTTCTTCAATGGTTATGATGTCGGCTTCCGCTTATCTTAGGGACAGATCCTCCTCCTCCTTCTTCTTCTTGGCCCATGCCTTGGAGAGTTCCTTTAGCTCCTTCATATTACGGGCAAAATTATGGCCAAAGTCCCCAGATGTGCCAGGGGAGTTGGCCTTCCAAAACTCTGTCACCAGTTTAATATATTCCTTATCTCGGAGCCATGTAGCATTGAATTTAAACGGGGCCTTCGGTTTGACATTAATGTCCAGTATCTAAAGGTAAATAGGACGGTGGTCCGAAAGGCCACCTGAGCCCACCCATCGTCTAATTCTAGCTCCTCTACTGACCATGTCTTCCTTAGTGATGAATCTGTCCAGTCTTCGAGTCGAACGTGTATCCCATGTTCTGTTGTTCCTCCATGTGGGTTGCATCTTGGCTAAGGGGATGTCAATGAATTTATGAGACTCCAGTAGGTTCCCAAAGTATTCAGACAGAGCATCTACTTGGGTTTGATTCCCCCAAGATTCTGCATATCCCAGGGAGAAGTTGAGGTCACCCCCCTGAATTATATTCTCTTGATGTAAAAGGGTATAATTGAACAAAGTTCTCCAGTATGTGACTCTGTCCTGGCAGGGGCTGTAAACATTATAGATTCTATATTCCATTTCAAGGGTAGGGGAATAAATATCGGCAACCAGGTATCCCCGACCACCCCAGACCCTCAGAGTTTTAAGAGAGCGGTTGTTTATGCCCAGGGTTAGTCCTCTCGATCTCCCGGATGCATCTAGGGAGTGGAAAGTCCAGCCCGAGAGCCATGATTCAAGTAGATGAGAGATAGTGTTGGCGGGACCTAGGGTTTCTTGAAGAAAAATGATATGTATCGGCTTAGAGGCAAAAGAACGTTTGAGGGCCAATTTCTTTTCCGGGCTGGCCACCCCACGAAAATTGAAGGAAAGCAGCTTCATTGTGGGGGTGGGGGGGGCTGAGGGGCTGCTCGCTCTAAGGGCCCATTGATAGTTTTCTATTTTCCTGTAGCAATTTCCTCCCCCCCTGATGTTTAGCCTTGGAAAGGTGGGAGGGACCACGTCTTAGGAGGGGGAGGAGGGATACCACTCAATCCCAATAATGTCGAGGCCCTGGGAGCGTATCTGGGAGTGAAGGGGATAACAGGGTTTGAGGGGGAGATGGGAGGGAGTAGGGCCAAGAGGGCCGCCCATAAGGGAGGGTTGGGGGAAGGAGTATACAGGGGGAGGGGGGGCAATAGTGCAATGTTATACCAAGGATGTCTAATAGAGAAACCAGGGGGGGATCAAGGAGGGAGGAGTTGGGAGGATGCCTGTAGATTCCATGGCCTGGGATTTTAATGATAAGGATGGAAAATCAGGAATTATAAAAGATGAAATAGCAGAAGGGAGAGGTATATTTGACATACCCTGTGAAGTGTGTGTCCCCTATGGCCGCCCTTGCTCTTGTTAATGGTGGGGAGGGAGGCTGGAGAGGAGCTTTCCCCCACTTCTTTCATGAATCCTTCCCTTGTGTCTGCTCTGATTCAACTGGACCTTGTGGATGTAGCTCTTTGATTCCACTGTGGGAGGTGGATTGTCCCATAGGCGCTCTTCCTGCTCTTCGTTCTCCTCTAGGATTCCTTTCTTGGTGATTAGGGGATAGTCCTTGTAAACATGCCCGACCTTTTGATAGCGACGACATATGTATGGGATACATTCATAGTCCAATGGTTGCTTCCTCATGAATGATATCCACTAGATAGTGATAAACTCCTTAAGTCCGCCTCGAGTATCCATGTGCACCAGTAGTCTGGAAAAATCCATCTTGCCCGTGGACAGGTAGGATTTGTCTGATTCCATGTAAGTGCCAATAGCATCCCCGATGCGTCTGAAGATATCTTCGGACCAGAAGTGTAATGGGAGACCTGGGAGTCTTACCCATATCAGCCCAACTCTGAGTTGTTCAGTTTCCAGGTCAAACATCGGAGTCTAGCATTTCAGAAGGACCAAGGCGTGCTCGAAGTACCAATTGGACGAGAGGACCCAATTTGTGTGGTCTGGTCTGGAGAAGTGGAGCGCAAACTAGCCTTTCACAAAGGTCTGGACTATGGGCAAGTCTGCAAGACGATGACCCCAGACCTCCATTGTCCATGCTTTGATGCGGTCCACAGTATAGTTTCAATCTCGGACTCTACAAACCAACACTCTGTCCGCAAAATCCATAGTATCCCCCAGCTGTATGTATTCCTTGAGTCGGAGAAAAGTATCAACCTCCTTTGTGCGAAAGCACTTGGTATTCTTGCTGGCCCTAGCTTCGGCTTCAGTGGTACTTCCACGGTCAGGGGATCGTTCCTCTTGGGGGGGAAGCAGCGGGGGAGGGGTTAAGTCATCAGGGAGTGCACCGGATGAGGGGGGAGCGGAAGTGTAACTGCCAAAGAGGGGTAAGGTCAAGCTCAGCGTGATCTAGGGAGTCAGAATGGCAGAGTGAGCGGGCAAACCGAAGGGTAAGACAGATGGAGGAGAGTTAGGGGTGTGACCGGGGGGGGGATGGAGGGTTAGGGTTAAGGTAAAACCCTAGGGAGGATGGGGAAAGTGGGAGAGAGGAGAGGGACAACCAGGTTAGGGGGTCGTCCGACAGGATCAAACGATGATTTGAAGGGCCAGAGAAAGGAGGGAGCCCATAGATAGCTTCACGCAGATCATTCCCAAACGACTGCATCCCATACATATCAGAGCATGGTGTGGTCCATATAGAACCCTCTTCTAACGATTCCTCCGAATAGTACACCAAGTCTAGGTCCATCATTGTCTAGGGCAAGGAAACGCCAGCTGCCAGAGGTAACCGTCAGGGGAGGGAGCAGTATGTCGGCCAAAACAGTTGGTACCCAAGGTCAATTCCCAAACCGTGATGCAGGTAAACGACTGCTGTAAAACAAATGCCAAAGTAAAAAAACCTCTATTAGGGAGTAGGGGTAATATAATATAATAGTGCTTGATCCAATGTAAGAATTGTGTAGATTGGTCTTGAGTTTTTCAACTTCTTTAATCATTAATAGCACAAAAACTAGATTTTAGCAACATACATTGTTTGGTATATATATATATATTAGTTTAAATCTAGAAGTTTGATGGGTTCTAACTCTAGGATCTATCATTTCTTTTCTAGATTAAATAATAAGGATTTATGACTATTATGTGCTAATGGACTAATGTCTATTTGGGCCTGGAACTAACTTAATCCAATAAAACTATATAACCACTACACATTATCATAATTTAAATTCTATAAGGGAAAACATTTCCCAACAAAACATAAATTAAATACATGTAGGAAAGAAAGATAAATCATTCCAAACATGTTTCACTTATATTCTTTCAAGTAACTGAGTCTACCATGAAAATCATAAGGGAAAGGATGTTGCACCCAACCGATGAGAGCTAGTAGCCTCTACCAGCACTCCCACTGAGACAGATTCACAACCAGAGCAATTTTCATGACAAAGACCCTAACATGTCCAACCTAAGACATTCTCTGACCCCACCAGGTCTAGTCTAGGTTTTTAACTAAGCACACAAGATTCATATTGGAATTCCACTTGCCAACCATCTCAAGAATTCCTTATTTTGGTAGCATCATGCCTCCCTCAATAACTTCCTATCTGAGGGTTATAGATTTATTCTCCTCCCTTGGGCCTCCTCCAACTAGGATCCAAGTTCATAAGGTTGCCTCAGGTTTTTTCCCGTCTCACACTCTTGGCTCCCTTTTCCCTAACTAAGATAATTGATCTCTAGGTAGAGGAATCTAGGCTAGAAACCACCTCTTCCCATAACTATCTTTTAACTGTCTCGAATGTGAAACTCTCTTTTAACATATTTTCCCATAGTAATTTTCACGACTGACCATAAACAATATTTATTAATGAAATTTAGAAAGATAAACATTTATGTTTGTCACTTATTCATACCATACCTTCATTATGGCCGACAATCTTCCAAGTAATTTTAGCAAAAGTAAATTAGAATATTTACAATTCACTGAGTGGTATTACATCTCCCCCCCTCATGTGAAACATTGTCCTCGATGTTTTTTATTGGCCCTTAAAACAGGTTGGAATATGCCTTGCACATAAAATTCTCATCCTCCTAGGTAGCCTCTTCTGAATGAAGTGCTTCCACTGCACTTTAATCTGGGTGATTTCTCTCTTCCATACCATAATTTCTCTCTGATCGAGCATGTGCAGAGGTTCAACCAGGAATACTCCATCTAGTTCGAACTATATCCATAATCATTATGGTTGTCATTAGTTTCTATCAATCATTATTTAAGAAATATATATATATATAATCATTTCAAAATGCTTTTATTTACCTAGACATCCTGCTAATTAATAATATGCTTAGGATCATGTATGTGTTTCTCTAATAAAGAAAAATGAAGTACATTGTATATGTGTATATGACTAGGTGAAATCAGCTGATAAGCCACATGCCCAATCCTGGCAAATATTTTAATGGCCCACAGAATCGGGGATCCAGTTCGCACGCATTCCCCATCTTAAAGTGCTCCTTTCTCTCTTTTTTTAATGGTTTAACCTTTATGTACACATGATCGCCTACTAGAAACTCTATGTAGGCTCGTCTTTTATTGATTAATCATTATAAGCACATCATTAATTACAATAAACAACAATATATTATCATGCACCTTTATGTAATGGACATTCTAGCAATTGTCTTTACTACTCAATCCCAACATGAGATTAGTTAATTACCTTATTACATCACTCACACAATAATCATATTTGTTATCATTATTCTTTTTTGAAAGGAAAAATTATTTATCTTGTCCCTATGATGGCTCACCACCAATGATATGGCCTTTACGCAGTATCAAATTTCATAATATCAAATATGCCACCGCAAAACATTACCAAGGTTTGAGGACAATTATTATTATCATTGTCATTTGTTCGAGTGGACCGAGACATGTTCGTGTTAATTATCTGTGGGTCGTTTCATAAAAAAGACTTGAGCATGGTTTTATAATTTAATTGATTTTCCTTATTTTATTATCTTCCTTCTAATCTTTCCCACAAGGCCATTGAGGCCAAAGGAATAAAGCAATATTAAAAGAAACCACTATTGAAAATCAAGGGAAAAACCTAAAGTAGAACGGGCATGCTTAAAATTAACAAAAGATAACAAGAAAATTACATCACTAAATCTTACAACCTGTAGATTTTTATGTAGATTCAACAACTCATGTAATTTTCTAAAACATAAGACAAGAATCTACTCTACTTTCAGCAGTGGAAACCAATAGGTCGATGAAAACAATAATCAACAAGAGGAAGAATATCAATCGCACATAACACAATATTTCTCTGGGGAAAGCAATTGCTCAAAACCTTAACTATCTATATTGCATTAATCAGAGATCCAAGATGAAATACAATGCTTGTTCTCACTAGAACAATCTTTGCACAAGTATGATCAACTCTTTGCCTCACAAGCCAGCTCTAACCAACACTTAGCCAATTTTGCTGCTTGCTAAGCCCTTATTTCCTTGTGCAATTCCTAAGAGGATCAACCCATATTTAATTTGGAAATCCTTCTTCCAAAACTGCGCTAGCCAATTTTGCTACCTGCCAAGCCCTTATTTCCTTGCGCAATTCCTAAGACGTTCAACCCATATTTAATTGCGAAATCCTTCTTCCAAAGCTGTGCAATCCAAACTTAGGTCCATAACTAATTGCATGCATGATTTGTACAACTCGGAAAATCATAGAACTGATAGAACATTGTCTGTGCACTCTAGACTCAACTGGATCTTTCTCTGAACTGACATGCATTAGTTTCTCTTGAGTGAATCTCTAGTTAGCTTGAGTAGTATTAGAGATGCACTGGTGCACTACTCCACTACTAGACCTTTACTAGTTCATCCAACATTTAGAACTAGTTTAACTGACTATAACTTAGTTAGACTAAGTTATCTAATTACAACTCAAAAGAACTCAACTTGAGCCCCTAAAATTTATGGATCACTCTACATGACTCTAGATAGACTTCCAACTCGAATTTCCTAAGTCAATTAAGTCAATTTAACTTCATTAACTATTAAAAGCTGTTATGAGAATAGAATTTAGATATAATTCATAATTTAATTCAAGGAAATTTAAATTGGAATTTATAGATGCTATTTTTAACATTTCTTGTTGCCATTTTCAACACTCCCTCTCAACAAGAAATAAATTCAACTCTATCTTGATCTAGTACCTTTGGAATGTTCTGCATGAAACACTTCTCTCTGGTGTTGTTGTTGTTGCATCTTCTAAAAAAAACCATCCAACCCAAATCAATATGATGCATCTGTCACCCGATTCTTTGACTACTACTAATTCTACTTCTGTCGACTGAAAACATTGTGCTTCTACTGACTCTTCCTATCTACACTGTTGTCAACTCTACTCTGTGCTCTCCAATATCTGACTGTTGCTAGCCTCTACCTTTGTCACTCTGATATCTGACTGCATCAACCGCCATTGATCCATCCTGCTACTGTGTATTGCGGACTCCCATAGAATGGTATGTTCCAAGAGACAAAACGTCTCAATGGACCCTGCCCAAATTTTTTCCCTCTTGGGACTATCACTTCACATCACCCCACCTCTCACCTGGAGGTATGGCTGCATGTGCTCCCCTGCCCACTTGGCTTGAAATTCCCCCCTACTAGAGGTCTTTGCTTAAGTGGATGCCTCCACTCGGTCTCCTCTCTGCTTCTCCAATTGTAGCTACTCCACAACTTTATGAGGCTTCTTCTTCTCTGCTTCAGGGGATCTCTCCACTTGGTCTCCTCTCTACTTCTCTAATTATGGGTGCTCCACAAATTTCTAAGATTGCTTTTGAGTTTGCTTTTGGGGTTGCATGTTGAGAGGTAATCCATGCTCCCTTTCAACCACCAAGTCTCTGACCTTTGCCTTTCTCCTCAAGGATTTTCATGCATCTTGTACCTCAAGTGCATATAGGTTCTTGAATCGCACATCCACCGTCACAAAATTTTCTAAAAAAAGAGTTGATTTTAAATAATCCATATCTCCCTCATCCGAGAAATGTTAGCTGAAGACTAGGTGAAGTTGGATCGGAAGGCAAAGAGCACAATACAATTGTGTGTCTCAGATTCAATATTATTGAATGTATCAGGTGAAGCTTTGATGAAGGATTTATGGGACAAGTTAGGGACTTTGTACCAATCTAAGTCTCTGGTGAATAAATTGTTGCTGCGGAAAAAGCTATACAACCTAAGGATGAAGAATGGAGACTTGGTGACAGAGCATCTGAACACCTTTAATACTGTGGTAAGCCAATTTTTATCTATTAATATTAAAATTTCAGAAGAAGATAAGTGCATCAGTTTTTGTGTTCTCTACCAGATTTGTGGGATATTTTGGTTGTTGCAATAGGGAGCACTTCCACTGCCTTGCAGTTTTATGAAATAGTCTCATCCTTGTTGTCGGAAGAGATGAGATAGAAAAATATGGAAGGCCAGAATGGTGATGCCTTTTCTGTATGAGGACGATCCTGGAGAAGAAACAAAAATAAATCCTCGAGTGGGAGATCTAAATCTAGAAGGAGATCTAAATCTCTAGTAAAACCTTTAAAGGTGTGTTGGAGATGCGGAAAGGAAGGGCACTTCAAAAGGAAATGTAAACCTAAAGCTCCTGAGAAAGGAAAGGGACCTATTGATGCTCCTTCTATGGAGGTGAAAACCACCTCAGATGAATGTGGGGATGTGTACTTGGTTCAGGTGCATCCTTTCACTTCACTCCTCATAGAGAGTGGTTCTGCAAGTATGAGAAATATGATGGTGGTGATGTCTTCTTAAGGGATATCAAGAAGGCTAGAATCGTTGGTCGTGAAAAATTCAAGTTGAAGTTGCAATTTGGAAGGATTATAACACTTTTGGGTGTTCTACATATTCCTGCATTGCCCAGAAATCTTATTTCTGTAAGCAAGTTGGATGATGCAGGTGTAAAAACAATGTTCAAGAAAGATACCTACAAGATGGTTTGGGGAGCACTAGTATCTATGCAGGTAGTTCGGATTGGAGCTCTGTACAAGATTCAAGGTAGCATTGTTATTGATGGGTGCAACAGTTCTGTGGTTCCTGAAAGTGGAGCAAAAAATCTAGTGGTCTCTAGAGAAAGGACCATGCTATAGCATCAAAAGCTTGGACATATTGGAGAGAAGGGCCTTCAAATACTTCATGGTAATGGTATGATAGAAGGTATGTCTAATTTCTCTCTAGATTTTGACTTCTATGAAAATTGTGTATATGGGAAGTAGAATTGGATGAGTTTCCCCTATGGTGCTAAGAGGGCGAAGCAGATATTAGAGCTTGTGCACAGTGATGTGTTTGGACATGTGTCGGTTCCATCACTGGGTAATTTTGTGTACTTTGTATCATTTATAGATGACTTCTCAAGGAATACATGGATATATTTCCTTAAGAAGAAATCTAATGTCTTTGACAGGTTCAAAAAATTTAAGGCTCTAGTGGAAAACCAGATAGAGAAGAAGATAAAGGTGCTGAGGATAGATAATTGTGGAGAGTTTTGCAAGAAGGAATTTGAAGATTTTTGTAAGAAGTGTGGTATAGCATGGCAGAATACTAATCCATTCACATCTCAGCAAAATGGAGCTGCAAAAAGAACGTTGATGGAAAAGTCAAGAAGCATGCTCAATGGTGTCAGGTTAAGACATGAATTCTAGGCAGAGGTGGTGGAGACTGCATGTTACTTGGTCAACATATCACCTTTATCAGCGTTGGAGGACAAGAGTCCATAAGAGGTATGGACTGGTAAGAAACATTCTCTTTCACATCTGAGGGTATTTGGATGTGATGCATATATACATGTTCCAAAGGAGAAAAAAACCAAGTTGGATAGTAAATCTGAAAGGTGCATCTTTTTTGGGTATAAGGATGGTTTAAAAGGTTATAAGATTTGGAACCCAGAAACAATGAAGGTTGTGTACAACCGAGATGTGGTGTTTAGAGAGGTGAAAGATGTTATTAAACATGAATTCCTACCAAACGAACCTGAGAAGATAGAGTTTGAGCTAAAGGAGGAAAAATCGGACTCTACAACATAAGAGGGATCAGAAGATGAAGATACACAAACTCTAGCTGTGAGAGTATCAATTCGAGAAAGAAGGCAGCGAGAAAGGTATAGTCCATCTGCTTTCTATTCAAAATTTTCTTTATCTATTACTGATGATGATTCCAAAACTGTGAAGGAAGCAGTAGATTCAGAGGATGGCAAACTCTAGAAACAGGCCATGGTTGATGAAATGACATCTTTGCATGAAAATGAGGCTTGGGATCTGATGGAGTTGCCGGCTGGAAGGAAACACATTGGAAGAAAATGGGTGTTTAAGAAGAAGATGAATGAAAAAGGCAAGGCGGAGAAATAAAAATCTCGCTTGGTAGCAAAAGTTTATTCCCAGGTGCCGGGAATTGATTTTGGTGATATTTGTTCTCCTGTTGCCAAGGTAGCTTCTATTAGATTACCTTTATCTATTGCCACTTCTTTTGATTTTGAGGTAGAACAGATGGATGTGAAGACAACATTTCTTCATGGGGATCTAGAAGAAGAGATCTACATGAAGCAACATGAAGGCTTTACGGTGAAGGGTAAGAAAGAAATGATATGCAAGTTAAAAAAGTCTTTGTATGGTTTAAAACAGTCACCAAGGATGTGGTATCATAAATTTGATATATTTATACAGGGACTTGGCTTCACCAGAAGCAAAACAGATCACTATGTGTATTTTAAATAAATTGGTGACCGTGTTATTTATCTGGCCTTGTATGTGGATGATATGTTGCTGGTTGGAAATGACAACGAAATTATCTAGGATTTGAAGACCCAATTGTCGTCCAAATTCGACATGAAAGATATTGGTGCTGCAAACTCTAGTTTGGGCATGGAAATTAAACGAGATCAGGCAAAAAGGAAGCTTTGGTTAAACCAAAGGAAGTATGTCAAGATAGTACTACAGAGGATAATATGCAGTATAGTAAACCAGTGAAGGTTCTGTTGTGCTAAACAACAACCCCCAATTTCTTAAAAAATCTTTACATAAAATTTAAATAAGAAATGGGTCCCTTTAATTCAACTTAGATAAGATTAGTGTGTTCATAAATAAAATCGGTATTAACCCATCATAAGAAAAACCCTTATTAAAAGGCTTAAGGTAAATGAATCATTTTAAAAGCCTTTCCAATGGAAATAAAAGTGTGACTTTAAAAATATATATATATTATAAAACTCTTCGTTATTGCGATAAAGCGATCAGAAGATCGTATATTGCAATAATAAGGGAAACATACGCAAAGCCACAATAAACCTTATCCATTCTCTCCGATCCAAAAAAGAAATCACAATCCGAAATTGGAGAAGCTAAATGCCAAGCACAATATAATGGAGCCCCTTAATTCCTCCAATGCGATAAATCATATCGCAATCGGAAAATCGGCGATGACAACAACAAGCCAACACATAAACAAAGGAAGCCTCCAATCCTCTGATGTAATAAAGCATATCGCAATTGGCAATCGACGAAATCACATTGACAAAACAATAAAGCCCGAGTCCATTCCCGATTGCGATACATTAATTAGGCACACATCTCGAAAATATATTTAAAATGGTTTGCATGCATTGTATCACCTTTCGGAGATCGGAGATATTTAAAGCAAGTGTTAAATCCTTTCCCTTGACGTTCCTGATCTCCGATTTATGATTTATCATTGATCATCCTGTTAACACCCCAAGAAACTCTCCTCGGTTGTATCTCAAAGATGCTCGGGAACATTACAAAACTCAACAAAATGTTGGAAATGGATGAATGGAAAGAATGATGCTTGTTCAAGCCAGATAACTGCTTCTACTATGCTTAACTCCAGACATGGGTGAACACCCCTAGACTACAAGGATTTAGACCATCAATCACTCACAGTTTAAGGAATTAGGTGAACATGGAGAATACTTATCACACCAGCAAATGCACAGGACCCTGTGATGGCCGGTTGCAACCAGTAAAGATGTCTGCAAATCTATTTTCTAATGCACAAACAGGATGACAACTCTTTGGCATTAAGTAAATAGAAACCTGCATAACACATTCAATGATACAAATGAGATTCTAACACAGAGGTGGGATGACAGCCCCTCAAATGCTAAATATCAAGAGCACATGAAACTGTATAATAGGCATAGCCTAGAACAGAGAAGAAATGGAAAGTGACCAATTAATAGCAAAAGAAGCTTGTATTAGCTGAAAATGAAGACCAAACGCTGCAAGTATCAAAGTAGTTACAGTCTCCAGAAGTTGAACCTTACATCAAAACCAGAACCATCAACCCTCATCACATTGTGTTTTTGGGTATATATGGAGTTTGTTTTCAAAATATTATGCTATCCTATACGAGGAGGGGTCATAATGGACCACCAACTACATTAACTATCTAAAATGGGCCACTACTACGATCTGCAGCTTCAATGAATGAATTTGACATTCTTCGGTAATCTGTTGTACTTCTTGATCAGGTGGAGTGTAACATGTATGAAATTCCATAACCATTGATTGCGTTTGCCTGCTAGAGGTTTGTCCTTCTCGTCCTCCTGCCACATTGCTCTTGAATGCAGTTATTGATGAGTAATTGTGCTGAGGACAGGTAGCTGGCCACCTTCGTCTGTCAGGAGCATAGAACAGTCAAGGGTAGTGTACTGCATGGCGGTTGAAAGATCTGGTCAGCGGAGCAGGATCGACCGTCGGATGACACATATGGATGGCAGAGATATTTTGGCAGAGGTATCGGGAGATACAGTCAACGGAATGGACACAGGCTGTTGGATCGCGAGCAGGTAGATCCAACGGTCATCGGGCGTCGAAGGTACGCGGGGTTTAATGAACGAGGATGGGGGACGGGCAGTAAGCAGTATTGCCCACACCGCTTTTCGGAGGTGGGTGGTAAATGTACAAAGGCGAGCGATCACATCCATCGAGCGACGCGTGGCAGATGTGATAGGAGGAAAACTGCTTTCCTCGTGGTTTAATGCGCGGGTAGTTGGTGGGAACGAGAGGAGTGACTATCGTCCAATCACGGGGGAAGATGATCGGATGGTGGGGAATGGTTGCGCGAGTTTCTGCGATGGGAGCCGTTATATCAGGGTAGCGAAGATCAATGGTTGGGGCTACAGGGAGGCTTTATTAAGGCGAGTGGGCATGCGGGCGCGGGTTAAGCGCCTGGGGCTTCAAGAAAAGGGGCTTATGTAGGGTTACAGAAGTAAAAAGAAGATCATAGGGGTATGAAAATATGTGTGGGGGTGAAGGGGAATAAGGGAGATGACCGGTGTAGACCTTTTCTTAGCAGAAACCGAGGAAATGAGCTTACTTAGGCCCCTTGAACATTAGAAACCTGTAGCAGAGCTAACACTGGCTCCTTCTGGGGATGAGATCCTCCCTGCGAGGTCTCAAGAACCTGCAAATCAATGCCTTTCCGATGAAAACAAATTAGCCAAAATTTCCTAGTGTTCCACTGGGCATGGAGTCTACTGAGCTTACACTAAAACTGCTAAAACAACATATTTACAATTTTAAGGCCAGAGACCTTAAACAACATAAAATTTCAGAAAACGCCCATTCACTGGGCCATCAAAAACTGCATCTCCTTCCATGCTTTTCAGCATGAAGTTATTGTTCCCTTGGATCTGAGAAATGATAAAAGGCCCTGTTCAGAAAGCATCAAATTTCCCATGATTGCCTTTCTTTTCTTTCAATGCATCCCATTTCAGGACCAAGCCTCCAACCTGAAAATTAGCTGCCTTTGTCCTCCTATCAAAAGCTTCCTTGATCTTTTTATGATGTGCTGCAGACTTTTCAACCAGTTGTTCTCTAATCCGATGTACCTCTGCCAAATCAGTGATCCTTTTAGCCATGTCTTCTTCCTCATTTTGTTCTTGTTGCAGGAACTTTGCCACAGGGAGGGTAAGCTGAATGGGAAATACTACCTCTGTGCCATACACCAGCTTGAATGGAGAATTTCCTGTGGATCTCTTAATGGTCACTCTGTCAGCCCACAATGCATACTTGAGCTTAGAATCCCAATTCTTTTTGTTGTCCTCTAACATTTTTTTGATTATCCTTATCAGGATTTTGTTAGAGGATTCTGCTAGACCATTGCCTTGAGGATAATATGAGGTGGAATCAACCAATTTAATCCCCATTGAATTGCAAATGTCCACCAATTCTTTTGCCATGAAGTCTGCTGCATTATCTGTGATTAATTTATGTGGGCAACCAAATCTTGTGAAGATATTCTCTATCAAAAACTTCATGACCACATTATGATCAACCTTTCTGGTAGGGATTGCTTCAATCCACTTAGTGAAGTAATTAGTGGCTCCTAGGATCCATCTGTGTTGGCCACTAGAATGTGGATTGATATCTCCAATGAAATCCAAGCCCCACTGCTAAAAAGGTCCTTTTGCATGTATTGGTTTTAAGGGCAGAGACTTCAACTGTTGTTTCCCTTCAAATCTTTGTCACCTGTCACAAGATTTAACAAATGAAAATACATCAGAAAATAAAGTGGGCCAATAGTACCCAACTCTGAGGATCTTATGGGCAGTGGTCTTCCAATAATGGTGTCCTCCACACATGCTGGAATGAAATTGCCACATAACTTCCATTGACTGTTCTTTGTCCAGACACCTCAAAAGCATTCTAGATGGATCCCTCTAGTAGAGCAGATTTTCATTAATGCAATATTTAGCTGCCCTAAGCTTAATAGTTCTGGCTTGACTTGTGCTTGAGCCTGGAGGGATTTCTAGCTTCAACAAAAATTTAACTATTGCAGAATACCAATCACAAGAAACTAAATTTTCTGCCATTGATTGCTTTCTCTCTGGTTGAGCTGCTTCCTCTTCTTCTGTTTGACTGTTTTCTGAATTCGAGCACATGAGGTTTATGTCCAATGTTCTGCAATTTTCTTTAGCTAATAACCTGGCAAGGCCCTGACCTCTAACAAGCTTGGTGGGCTTTAGTTTATATTAAATTCAATCATCTTTGCAACCCATTTAGCCCTTCTTCCATCAACATCAGGTTGTGTTAAGACATCTTTTATTTCAGCAGAGGGTACATATGCAATTATCTTGGAATGTAGAATGTAAGCTCTGAAAGCTTTCAAAGACTTGATAAGTGCATATGCTTGTTTCTCAATAATATCATACCTCAACTCAGCATCCCTTAAGGTTTTGCTGAAAAATGCCACTAGATGCTCTGAGCCTTCTTCATCTACTTGCAATAAAACTACTGCAAGGGTGTCATCAGAGGCAAATGAAAATATATGGAACTCCCTGCTGTAATCTACACTACTTAGAGTGGGAACTTCCATAATGGCTTTCTTAATAGACTCAAAGGATCTTCTTGCTGCCTCAGTCCATTTGATCTCTGACCCCTTTTTCAACATGGAGGTAATATGCTTCACAAGTTCTGCAAAATTCGGGATAACCTCCTTACAAAGTTTATTTTGCCTAGAAAGGACTGGATATCCTTCTTTGATCTCGGGACAGACAAAGTCTGTATTGCTTTTATTCTTTCTGGGTCAATTCGGACACCTGGAGCAGAAACAATATGTCCCAACAACTTACCTTCTTCTAAAGCAAACTGTGACTTTTTAGGATTGACTGAAATCCCAAACCTTCTGCACTTCAGGAACACTTTCTTCAAATGCTGCAAGTGGTATTGATGGCTACTGGAGTATATTGTTATATCATCAAGGTAGATGAGGACAAATTTATCCTTCTCTCCCAGAAATGCTATATCCATATCTCTCTCAAAGGTGGCTCCAACATTCATTAGTCCAAAAGGCATCTTGGCATACATAAAAGTTCCCAAAGGAGTGGTGAATGCAGTCTTTTCTTGATCATCTAGATGTACAGCAACCTGATTATACCCTGAAAATCCATCTAGAAACGACATGACTTTGGCTCCCGAGACCTTCTGCAGCAAATGCTCCATCTTGGGTAGAGGATAGTTGTCTTTCTTAGAGCATTTTTTTAGGTTTCTGAAATCAACACAGAGTCTGTTTTCTCCACTTTTCTTCCTCACCTTTACCAGGTTGTCTACCCACTTAGAATATCTGAGGGGAACAATGATTTTGGCAGCCAGTAGTTTCTTAATTTCTTTTTCAATCAGAGGAAGGAGCAAGGGTTTATTGGTCTCAGTTTCTGCTTAAAAGGGATGGTGTCTTTCTCTAGAGGAACTCTATGCTACATGATCTTCTTATCATATGTTTTCAGGTTGCTATATCCCCATGAAAAGACATCAACAAATTGCTTCATTAAATTGCAGTATTCAGTACTTTGATCAACAGATAGATGAGTGGACAAATTTATGTGTGTAGGCTAACCTAGACTTCCTATATCATGCTTACAAACTACAGATTGGTATTCTTTTTGAGCGGCCTTGTAAGGGACATCATTATGGTCAAACAACTTTTCTAAAGGAACTAGACCCTTAGGTATATGATTGCTGCGCAGTTGGACAATGCTATCTTTACCAATTTTATTTCTAAGCTAGGATTGGGGATTTTCTTCCAAGGCTTCATTCTCTTGGTCAATTTTCATTTCATAGAATTCATCAATGACTTGCAAGAACCTATTCACTTCATCATCATCTTCAAAAACTTTCCAATGCTGGACATTATGAGGCAAGGATGGTCTATACTTCATTTGTACTTCATAAACTAGTCTAGGAGCATGGGAGGGATGAACATGCTAGCGGACACAACAAGGGAATCAACAAGCTTATTTTTGGCTCTAGGAATGTATGAGATACAAAAACTATCAAAAGAATCTTTGAGTCTCCATACCTCATCTCTGTATGCTTTTAGCCTTGGGTGCTTTGCTTGAAATGTTCTGTTTACTTGCTAAATGATCAAATCAGCATCTCCAAACACCTTTACGCTTCTGATTCCTCTATATTTAACTGCGTTCAGACCCAATATCAAAACCTCATACTCTGCTATATTGTTGGTGACTTGGAAGGCCAGCTTAAAAGAAAATTGTGTACTTTCTTGTTGTGGAGATACCAGCACCACCCTTGCTCCTGCAGTCTCCCTGGAACATGCTCCATCAAAGAACATCTCCCAAACCTGACTTCCTTGCTCTTCCTCGGCCTGAATCATTAGTTTCCTGATTTGCATTGAGGCCTTCTGAGATTCTTTTATTTGGCGAATACATGCTCCAAAATCAGTGTCCAAAACATAAATAGGATGATTAGAAGGATTGTTCTCATCACTAATGATGTATTCCAGTTGTGCTTCTCTGTATAATCTCCTGCTTTCTCCTCCAAAAACTGGGACAATGGTATAAGATAAATCATTCTGTAATGTTCCACCTAGTCTCTTAATCCACCCTCTAAACAACAACATGCCAAACTTAGGAGGGACATCTGCTACCACAATGTCCATTACCATGCTCTTAATGGGCAGCTGAGTTAGGGTAATGGCTAAATCTTTGATCAATCCTAAGCATTTCACTTTCCTTGAATCAAATGAAAATAAATCATGATATGGTCTGGTGATGTCAAGGCCTAACTCTTCCATGACAGCTTCTGGCATCAGATTGTGGCTAGCCCCTGTGTCTAGCAAGAAGTTGTGGAGGATTTTATCATGAATGGTCAAGGAGACATAAAAAGATGGAGAATTATCATTAGCAAGTTCAGTCATTGGACTAAGCACAACTGCAGGCCTATCATCTTGCAAATTGACAGAGTCATTGGAGGTTTGTGTGGTTTTCAGCTCAAGAGCTTCGAGGATAGGCTTTCTAAACACTTCACTCTTTACAAGTTCTAACAGAGGCACAAATATTTTTAACTTCTGAACTTCTGCTTCAAAGCTGAAAGGGGAAGGTGACTTATCAAAACCTCTTACCTCTTGAACTGGTGTTTTGAGGATGACTGGCTCAGCTGCTGGTTTCTTCTATCTGGTATTATGTGACTTTGTTTGAACAACAACTCTTTGGGCAGGATTCTCCTTGGCATTATTTGCATGTGACCTCAAATTATATATTTGTTGTTCACCAGTCTGCAAAATAGCCTTTCTGTCCCACTCTTGACTGGTTTGGTCCTGCAGTAATGCTTCTTCGTATTCAGCCAATGTCAAGAAGGCAACACTGCCTTTATCTTCCATGCAATGTATTTCATCCTCTTCTTCAAATTGTTCCTCCTCCATGACTACATTTTGAAAAGGAGCTTTAACTTTATGTTCTTCATTTGGTTCTTTACCCCTCTGAAAGATTTGTAGTTGTTCATTTGCTCTTCTGAATGAGTTTGAGTTTCTTGGATTAAGCTCCGTATGTGGAAGTGGGTGGTTTTCATGAAAGGCTAGTTTTTGTCGATAAATTTATACAACTAATGATTATTTTCGGAATTTAGTCTTATTTAGATGGTTTAAATAAAAGATTATTTTTAATGTTTTATGGTGATATTGGATATTTGAGAATTTCAAAAATATTTGAATCAAAATTTATTTTAAATATGGGATAATATGTAATGGTTATTTTGGGAATTTAGTTGTATTTAGATGGTTTAAATAAAAGTTTATTTTAATTGTTTTATGGTAATATTGAATATTTGAGAATTTAATTTTTTTTTAAATGGTTATCTTGATCGTGTTAAAAGGTTTTAATGAAAAAAAAAAAAAAAAAACTATATATAATAATATTATTAATTATTATTATATATATATTTATATTATATATATATATATTATATTATATTATAATTTAATGATGATGATGATGATGGGTGGTGAGGTGGTGGTGGTGGTTAACGTTCACTGATACCAAATTTTGGTATATCCTACTTAAAGAAACGAATTATTTAGTTTGATTTAAGATTTTATTACTATGCTCAAAAAGTTTGGAGAGAAGCCTTCCAAGCTCACTGTAATTTTGACAATGTAAAAGGATAGGAAGGTTAGTATTGCGACAAAGAATTTGAAACTGAGATTTAATGTGGTTGTATGCGGGGCACTCTAAGAGGAAGTGATTTTCATCCTCGATGTTCATATTCTCACAGAGATGTGAGAACCTTTCCATCTGTGGTGTTTTAGGAACTGCCCATATTCTCACAAAGATGTGAGAACCTTTCCATCCATGGTGTTTTAGGAACTACCCAACTACCCGTTTCACAATGGAGCTCATGAGAGTTCGTTCTAATCTTGGCTATATTAATTTTCTTCTTTGAGTTATTAAATACAGAGAAATACTTCTGTCTTCTAGGGGTGGAGTTGAATGACCTTCCTATTATCTATATAATATAATTTTTATTAAATAAAAATTTTATACTCTACTTCATAATACTAATTTTTTTTACTTTTTAAGTTATCAAAATTATAAAGATTTTGGAATTTTTTTTAATAATTTGAAATAGAAAACTAAAATTAATTTTGAAATAATTTTTTGGACTTTTAATTGTCGAAGGTTTTTTATTTTAACATAAAGTTTGTAATTTTGACAATGTAAAATGATCGGAAGGTCAGTATCCGCATTGCGACAAAGATTTTGAAACTGAGATCTAATGTGGTTGTACCCAGGGCACTCTAAGAGGAAGTGATTTTCATCCTCAATGTTCATATTCTCACAAAGATATGAGAACCTTTCCATCCATGGTGTCTTAGGAACTACCC
>APFE030021063.1:4282-47885 GCA_000404065.3 Pinus taeda
GCAACGCAGGCCAAAGAAAGGAGAGTTGCATATCTGTCTCATGACTATCTGTTGACTGAATTTTTTTTGATAAGGTGTTCTGGGTTTAGTTCTGTGTTGTTGATCTGGTTACTGCTGCTGACTGTGAAATCTACATGTACTTGATGATCATTTGATGTTTATGGATCCAGTTTGAAAATTGATGAAAAGTGGTCCTTGAAAAGAAGTAGGGGGTTGTAGCTCCCTTCCAGAAGAGACTGGAAAACGAGAGAGAGTTGTAGCTCTTTGTAGGTTATGCCGCCCTGTGATCGTGGTGATTGACGGAACATACACACCGCTCAGACCGATACTGCTAAAGGGTAGTTTCTCTCTCGCTCGCTATGAGTCGCTCCTCTCGCCTGAGCGCATGAGGTCGCGCGTTTTTCACCCACATATCTGGGTTTGCCACACCTTATTAATCTAGTGTTGCTTGACACCGAGTGTGCGATAGTCTCCTCTCTCCTTGTTCCAAATATCATCGTGATCATTATTTTATATGTAGCGTTGATATGCAAAAATAATTCAAAGTGTAAATAAGGAAGATTTGGTAAAAGAACTAGATAATACTGATTCACCCCCCCTCTCAGTATTATTTTCAACACTCAACAGCCTTGTCATAAAGATCTACTTTGGACCTATGGAGGTACATCCAATCCATACACAAAATAATTTTATATGATCCCAATGGAAGCACATTTAGATGTACTAGCATAGGCATATCATTCATCTCAAATGCACAAGCTCTTACCCAATGATGAACTCCCTTCTTAATACCTATAGCTAACTGCACAAACTAAGACTATGCATGCACTTCTTTTCTAAAACCACAATTATCCACGAGGTAAGGATTAATATAACTATAATTCGATCCATGGTCAATCAAAATAGAAACAACTTGATCACAGAGCTTACCTTCTATTTCAATAATGTATTCCTAGTGATTTTCTTTCTTGTTGTCTACAACTGCATAAATCCAAGGAATTCTATGACCAACATCTCCAACTGTATTTTCTTCCTGAGAAATATAGATATGTGACCTACCACACTAGTACAATGACAATACTTCTTGCAATGATATTTGCCACAAACCCGACACTACAATGGTCATCTACCATCACCTCTATTCTACTGCTCTCCAGGTTGCGACCCATATGTCTTCTCAATTGTATTAAACTTCTTATAAGTAATTACGTTCTCTTTCTCACCTGCCTCCTAAGGTCTTCCTCACCTCGGTGGCCACATCCCTTTAACTTTCTCATTCCCCTTCAAATCATGCTTAGGATCAACTTTACTCTTTTATTTCTCATAAAAATGCTTTAGTTTCCTGATGGATTCCTCCATTGACCGAGGCCCATAAAACTCAATCAATTTTGCCTATATCTAGAATTTTTGAGCCTCCTTGTGATCTTATGATCTATCATCTCAAGCTTTTCATGGTCACTTCATGATTTATTGATGCTTTTCTAGGTCCTTATGTTTTCTTGTGAAATTCTAATTGTTAAAGTCACTTTCTTACACATGCTTAGATTTTGATGAATCCATATGTGCACCCCTTCATAGCAATTCTAGTTGTCAATGTGTACACATGAAGACGAGAATTGTGTAGTCCTTGGATAAAATGGCTACAAAGTCACTAGATATAGTTATTGCATAGTGTCTAGTGGTAGTAGGTGTGCAACTCCTAATGATATTGATTGTGCAACTATTGGTAGTAGTGACTGTGAAGTTCACAAAGGCAATGCTTGCATAACCTTTTCTGATTGTCAATAAACATTTCAAGTTGATAACGAGAATTCAGTTCTTTAAGTGAATGCTGTCACACTTCCTAGTGGCTACAATCTCACTCTTTCCTACTCTCCTTGTATAAATAGTATAACTCTAAACTCTTTTCACAACTCATCTTCCACTTCCTCGATTTGTGCACCTTGGAGCATAAGGATCATTCTCTCACTCTCGGTTGCAACTATGCCATCATTCAGGTGTGTTTCTTAGTTCTCGCTTTTGTGCGCTTTTTCTTTCGTAAGTGTCACTTTCACTTTTCTGACTGTCATTTTTTCTTGATTTCACTTTCACAAGTGTTAGTTTTTTTTTATTTTTCTTTCACCCGTGTCACTTTTACTTTCTTTAGCTTTTGCAAGTGTCATTTTTCACTTATTATTACTCTCACAATTATAGCTTTTGCTTGCTTTGATTCTTACATTCATTGCTTGTGTTTTCTTAGTGTTTGCATGTGTTGCTTCCACTTGTTTTCATCCATCTTAATAATACCTTGTCATAGATTCCAATGGAATATCTATCACACTCTCTGACACTAGTTTATGTTATTTATCATTAGAATGTCTGATGGGCATATTACCATGGCACAACTCACCTTTTGGTTGCATTGTGACACCTATGTTGTAAAGGGACATCTTAAGTGTCATACTCAAAGATAAGTGTTTCTTTACTATCGTTTTGTTGTACACATGTTGATTTTTGGCATTGAGAATATTTTGGTCATGTGTTGAATTATATAAGTGTGTGTAATCATGTTTACTGGTTGTCGTATGCTCTTACCCTCACTCTTGTTTTTCATTGATCCAACACTTAGTCAATTATGGAGTTTTCTTAGACCTCTCAACTTGCACAATTCATGGTGGGTCCCTTAGCCTCCTCCAATAGTGCATTGTACATTCCTAAACGTTAATGATGAAGTCTTCCTCTAACTATGCACTATGTAATTATAGATGAAAACATCTGTCAACTGTGTATTGCATAATCTTAGAGCTCAGCCACTCCATTTTGTTGACTACACTTGCTCATAGTCATTCATTGACCAACCTTTCCAAGTGTTGCACACTGCACACTTCTAGTGGATATTCAGGTCATTCTTGGACACTTCCCATGCTCAACTATGTAATCCTTAGGTCCTATCCTTCATGAACTATGCAATATGCAATCATAGTGCCCAAGAATGTCACCCTTGGCTCCTGAAATTTCCCAATGAGAAATTCCTTGACTAGCCCTACCTTCACAACACACTATAAATTTCTAGTGGGTATTGGGGTCATCCCTCAGTCCCTACCATGCTTCACTACAAAATATTGAGTTTCTCTTCCTCAAGCAATGTGTATTACACATTTACAATAAGCAAGATTTTCATCTCTACCTCCCTATCTTTCTTAATTGCATAGTCATGTACCTCACTCCTTGCAGTTGTGCACCATGCACTTCTAGTGCCGAGTCTTGTCACTCCCTACCTCCTAACTTTTCACAATATGCCCAGGAAGCCCTTTGTTTCATTTATTGCTTGGTCTCCCATCACAGTTGGTCCACATGAGAAAACTGAGATATAATAGGTGATTTTGGGATTGATATACTATTTTCATGAGGGAAATCATTTATTGGTGCTATCACCCTATCATGGAAATATGGTGGTCAAAGAGGTCATCAATAAGAGGTTACAAGAAGCAAATTCATGAAGATGAGACACATAAGTGTTATCATGCAAAAGTAAATAAATCTTGGAACAAGACGAAGAGATGGAAACTCATGTTGGCTTAGAAGTTCCCAACACTTATCTAGACCCAGTAGAGGGTAAATATGAAGTACAAGAAAAAACTCTCATGAAGAAGTCAAAGTCATAGAAGCAGAGAGAAGAACATGGAATTGATAAAATGAAGTATTATGTCACTGTCACCAAGTCATGGATTTTAAAAGTGTCACTACAAGATTTATATGTGTCATTGTATTTTTACATAAATTTGTCAAATGTAATTATGCAATTTAAAAAAATGATAAAATGATAAAATGTAAAATGTGTGGAAACCCAAGGGTCCCAAATGGAATGTGAAAGGCCACATAAGAATTTTAAAAGTCATAGTAGGAGCTCAAGAGTCATGAGGGCGGTCAAGAGTCACATGGGAGGTGAAGAGTCACCTCATTTACTATAAATACACCCTCATAGCTCAAGAGAGAGGAATTTTCACTTTTCACCTTGGCTTCTCTTTCTTGGCATACGAGAGAAGATCATTCTTGGGAGGAGAAACTGGTGGGTTAATGTTCCATTATTGGGGCTATCGATGCATCATTGTAAACGTGTATCTTGGGATTTTAACTTAATATACGATGCTTCTTGACCCAACACACTTTCATGCATATGTCGTGAATGATTGTGATACTATTCTTTCATTGTTTGAATTATATGTTTATTTTAACACATACTAATGAAAATAAACTATTTCATTGGATTTGGAATGTATCTTGTTGAATGTGTATTGTTACTTTCTTTTATGATTGTTGTTATCTTGTGAAATATTTTGTAGCTTAACCAATGATTCTTTCCATGCTCTTGTTTATCCTTTTTAGGATAGTACTATTACTTTTCTTCTAGAGTCTCACTCTCTTTCTCCCTTCTATGGAAGTACCTTATACACATTACAATTGTATAAGGGTGGAGGGTGCACGGAGGTGCCCACCCATCAGGTGAAACGAAGTGTTTCTAGGTGAATGAAGACACGACACAAAGTTCAGTTTATGAGTGCGGTTGGTGGTCCGTGTGAGGGCGTGCTCACCCAAGTCGGGTAAGGAACTTGGTTGGCTACATGAAGGCCTTGCCTGTTGTAAAATTTGCTAAGTATAAAACTTGGTGTTTCCCATGTATACTTGTAAACTTTGTAAAGTTGAATAATATATTGAAATTGGGTAGACTCATTATTCAAGGAGTTTCCCCTCCCTTTATACTGTGCAATTGTGTTCTTCATGTATAATTGCTGTGGCTAATGAATGTGTATGGGTGTTCATTAGTATAAAGGAACAATAATAATACTTGGTTGAGAAAAATAAAATAAGTATCGAATGTTAAGGTGTAGTCCATGAACATAAGTATTGGTGAAAAGAAAGTGTTCGGTGGTGCCGCACCTCACCATAAGCAGTTGAAAGACTACCGCAGGCCTGGGTGCATGACAGGTGGTATCAAAGCAGCTGATCCAGGCATTGAAGGTTGAAGTTGCTACACACCTACACTGAAGTGAAGGTGGTATCAGAGCAGGTTCACAGTGGGTGAAGCTGATGTGTTGAAGCTGATTCAGGGTTGAAGAAGCTTGACAATTGTTGACAAGGGAAACAAGTACTTGTAGGTGAAGGACACTGGTTTCACATAGAAGTGGAAAAAGAGCTAGTTCATGTTTTGCAAGGAACTTGGAGAAGGCTAAAAGGCAAAGATGGTGGATGAACCTACGACAAGTGAATCTAGCCATAATGCAAGTGAAGCCTTTCATTACAAAGTGTTGGAATAGATGGGTCGATGGAGTTTTAACTGGGTTTCAATGAGGGTCGAGAACATGACGGTTAGGGAAGTTTGTTCAGAACTGAGGAGGGAACTTGAAGAACTCAAAAGCCAATGCAGAAGTATGATAGATGGTGAACTTAAGGAACTTGATGAGGAGATCCAACAAAGTGGTCTTGGTCTTCAAGAGCTCTTGGATCAAATATCTCGATTAAGGAAGAAAAATTCCATGGTGGAAGCCAAAGTCAAGCAAATTGAGGAAGAGATAAAGAAGAAACTTCTTGGTAAGAAGATTGTTGTAATTGAGCAGGAAGAGCTCGACTACATTGAAAAGTTGGGGACTCACTACCGAGACAATCCATAGGATGTTTGGAAGCTTAGTTCTATGAAGGTAGTCAATGGACACTTTGGTGGTGCACTTGAGCAAAATGCGATGGAGGACAAGCTTGAAGGAAGTCAAGCTAGACCAGGATCGAGTTGCTTAGAAGAGCGAGGAAATGAAGTGAAGTACCTTAGGAGGAGTGTCAAGATGGAACACAAGCCAATTGACACTTCTGAGGCTGAATTCTTGAAGAAGGTTGCTGATGTGAGACACAAGATAAAGCCGACAGAAGGAAGTGATGCCTTGAAGCTGAGATTTGTGCAGGTGATGTTGAAAGGCAAGAGATTTGCAACTTTGGGTGATATGGGGGCTACTCATATCTTCTTAACCAGGAAAGCAACAAAGTATTTTGGGAAGAAAGTAAAGATGGAGAGGGAATGGAGTGCTTTCAAAGCAGCCAACTCTACCATGAAAGCTGTTACTGGTGTGATGAAAAAAACTCAGGTGAGAGTAGGATCGTGGTTTGGAAAGTTGGACTTGAGGATTGTGGACATGGATGATCATTCTATGGTGATGGGGCAAGATTTCATGAGACTTGCACAAGCCATACCGATGGTGGACCGGGACATTCTCTTGATCACAGTTGAAGGAAGAACCATGATGGTTCCGATGAATAGAAGGAGTTGCTTGGGGTATAGACCAAGGATGAATTCTATGACTTTGTATCCCAAAAATCTGAATGTGAAGCATGAGGATGTCGAGCAAAGAGGACTTGGGAGTATGACTTAAACAACGAAGGAAGGGAAGTTGATTGACTTCGTTACAAGAGTGAGGAGGAATGAAGGAAGTGGGAGATCAATCTCACGAACCTTGAAGCACTTGATAGAGACATCTTCTACTGATGATTTTCACAATGGAGTTGCGAAAGAAGGGAGTTTGAGTACTACTTCAGAAGCAGTGGTTGGGAAGGATTATGAAGGTAGAGATCCAGCTAGTATAGTGGATTTTTGTAGGTATGCTATGGGCATATATGACGTTTAGTTGACGAAAGCCAAGCTTCGAGAGCTCGGGTGTACATGTGAGGAGATTGAGGCTATGCACATATACTTGAGGACACAACATCAATCTGATACATGGGTGGATGAGAATCAGGGAGGAAACTTCTGCGCCCTCCTTTCTCTATAGACAACTTTAGAGATGGGTTGGTGCAGGGACCTTGATTACAAGGGGCTGCACCACCTTAGCAAGGGGCCTTGGGGAAAGACTTCTTTACGACAACTTGCAAGCTTGGATGCAGATGACTAGATGTTGGGATGGAGTCTACTTTAGTTGGACATCATGGATAGCTAGAGTCATGGACATCAGGTTGGAGACATGGAGCATGACAGTTATGTAGGGACATTATGCAGGAGAATATGTAGAGGGTTTCATTCATGGACATTCTACGGGGAGCACCAAAGGAAGGGATGTTGTGCGAATGCTGTTATGACATGGGGATGTATGAGACGGTGGAGAAGTTGTACACTCTTATGCAATAAGGCCATGGGCTGAACATGTTGCGGATGGGATGGAGATTCCATGGACTTGAGCATGGAGAATTGGATAGATTCTTGATGAATCCAAGATGTAGCAGAAGTTAGAGAAAGACTGATGGTGGCATAAGGACGTGCATTCTTGTGGTTTGGGCGTATGGTTGGATTAGCTACCCAACTAGTTCAAGTAATGAGGGGTACTAGTGTACAAAGGGATGTTGTTGTTGGGTCTACATGATGACACATGACAGAAGTGTGCTCGCGTAGTGGAGCAATTGTGAAAGACTATAGGATGAGGATGAGACATGATGGAGATGGTGGTTCTGCATATGTTGCAGGGATGTTTCCAGTATATGGAGGAGTTGATATCATGGATAAGACTGCTTAGATATAAAAATATTTATAACAGGATGGTTACCATGATGGCATATTGTCAAGGATAAAAATGACTTCAGGTGGAGGAGGATGTAAGGACCTGCAGTCTGGATGACTCCCTCCGTGCAAAGTGCAAGTGGACAAGTGGAACAAGTGACCGAGCGAAGCACTTGAGTGTGCCTGCGAAAGTGTTGGAGCAAGTCATGTATTTATATGGGATGAGATAGGCGTTCGTCCAAAAATAGCTGACCTCATGAAGACTGCAATTCGGGTGAAGGTCAGATGGCTGACCAAACGAATTGGCTAAGGAAGGCATCGACTGGGCATTAAAATGAAGGTCATCCAAGGGTGGAATAGCCACCCACCAAGCATATAAACATAGCGTGTGATGGATGGGAGAGAGGGACTGAAGACATTCAAATACACATCATTTGGTGATCACAAGAGGAGGTGTTAGAGAAGGGTAGGCCACAACAAAAGAGGCGCAGGTCTTATGTGCCTGCTCTTGTGTAGCACTACACGGTGAAACGCATAAGACTTGGTTATCGGGTGAAGGCATGGGCGTGGGTCGCACGAAGGCACCCACCCATCATTCAAAGGAGACATGGGTGGAGCCTTGGATGAAGGTGCCCATCGTGTAAAGGTGAACACAGTGAAGTCTCGAATGAGGTCGTCGCCATTCTTGGTTGCATTTCAGTTGAAGGCTCGGGTAGGCACGGTGCGTGGAGCGCTCGCGTGCCGGTTGGAGAGTTGGGTGGAGAGTGTGATGAGGCGTTCACCCAATGATTGTGGAAGTGGGTGGAGGGTGCACGAACGCACCCACCCATTGGGTGAAATGAAGTACTACTGGGTGAACTAAGACAGGACACGAAGTGCCGTTGAGGAGTGCGGTTGGCGGTCCATGTGAGGGCACGCCCACCCAACTTAGGAAAGGAACTCGGTTGGCTACACGAAGGTGTTGCCTGTTATGAAATTGGCTAAGTATGAAACTTGGTGTTTCCCAAGTAGACTTGTAAACTTTGTAAAGTTGAATAATATATTGAAATTGGGCAGACTCATTGCTCAGGGAGTTGCCCCTCCCTTTATACTGCGCAATTGTGTTCTTCATTTATAATTGTTGTGGATAATGAATGTGTATGGATGTTCATTAGTATAAAGGAACAATAATAATACATGGTTGAGAAAAATAAACTAAGTATCGAATGTTAAGGCGTAGTCCATGAACATAAGTATTTGTGAAAAGAAAGTGTTCGGTGGTGTTGCACATCGCCATAAGCGATTGAAAGACTACTGCAGGCTTGGGGGCTTGACAACTAGGCTCTCATTGGGCTAAAAAAAATTAAATTTTGGTTTAATAGAAAAAATAACACCATACCAAGAAGTTATCGCCATTTGAAAAAGTCCAGTGAACTGCAATTTCGATGAATAGTTGATTTTTGGAAAATATTTAAAAAGAATATTCCAAAGAATATTTTTTGGGTAACCAATGAGGAGCCGACACGTGGCAAGCCTGGAGGCCACCACGTGGCCCTGGATTGGCATAGTAAAATTATGTTTGGGGTTTGGGGGGATCAAACTCATGACCTTGACACCATATCAAGAAGTTATCGCCATTTGAAAAAGTCTAGTAAACTGCAATTTCCAAGAATAGTTGATTTTTGGAAAATATTAAAAAATAATATTCGAAGGAATATTTTTCTGGGTAACCAATCAAGAATTGACACGTGGGAAGCCTAGAGGCCACCACGTGGCTCTGGATTGGCATAGTAAAATTATGTTTGGGGTCTGAGGGGATCAAAGTAATGAACTTTGACAAGACCTAAATGCGAACTACCAACTCCGCTACATGTGTTACTTAACATTCTATGGTCACATGTAATATTTATTTTGTAAATGTTTGTGGTTTTGGGGCTAGACCACTAGCGGACTTACCCGCCAGTGGTCCTGTAAGCACCGTTCACATATTACGCGGTATTATAACTGTTCAAACCATGTAGTTGCATGTAAACCGTTAACGTCATCCCCTAACCGCTGGGATAACAATCACATGCATGCCTAAAGATGGCAGTTACAGTCAGCTCTGGCATTCAAGCTTGGTGGAGCACCAAAAAAGGGCAGTTATGCCAAATTATTTACAGTTATTTGTAGTTAGCCAAATTTAGTGGAGGATCACTAGGAGTTATTGATTAAATGCACTCTAGAAGTGATTTTTGAACGAAGAGAGTGAACCAACAGACTAGCTACTCTAATTGAGGCCTTTTGAAGCCATTGGAACAGTCCATAGACGCTGAAGAAGCCATCTTCAAGGAGATTTTCTTCCAGGGACATTTTGGTGTTTACGGCCACTAGGGGTCAGAGGCAGTTGCAGGAGCTACCAGTATCCATGATTAGCTAACCAATAGTCATTCATGACTATAATAAGCCTTCTGAATCCATTGTAAGTGTTTATAAAATCATTTGAAGACTTCTAAATGCCGAGATGCTACAGGGAAGTTTGAGGAAGCCAATGCCAACCATGGAGGAAGGCTTAGATCCGGGATGCAGTGCTCATTTTTAGCAAATGAACAGTCTATTATTGATGTATGATATGTGTTGGAGATAGTGGAAAAGGCTTCATAGACAGTTGAATAATTCTGAAGGATTTTGTGCTATCAAGAAGCTGAGGGAAGCTCAGCGCTCCTTTCCCCGTCAAAAGTGCCTATGGTACCAGTTCATATCTGGTTACCCGAAGCTCATGTAGAGGCACCTACGGCTGGATCCATCATTTCGGCAGGAATTCCTTCAAAATTGGGAACCTATGGGTTTTTGAGATTTCCATACCCATGTTTCCCAAAGCGACACTTTGTTCCACTCCCTTCATTTATACTCTAAGACAATCAAGTTTAAGGGATCTTAGATCTCTTTACAAAATGATGAAAATCATGATAGGGATATAGATGATTTTCTAAGCCTATTGGTTCAGTTAATAAGCATTGGAGTTGATTATGGAACTTGTAAAAGAATTGAAGTTATAATCCCAAAGATCAAAGTCAAATTGATAGAAGCTCAAGGAGACATAGCCCACGATATTCAGGTGAACTCCTAGATTGAATTTGTTGTTACGTGTTGATGTTTATTTACTGCATTATATGGCTATTATGTGTGTTTAATATCAGCAGAGAAAAATACACTTAAATCACTTAAACAGTTAAAAACAAACAAAGACATACACCTATTTCAAGTACTTAATTTCGCAATTGTCAACATAAGCTAGATCAAATAATTGTTAAGATTTGGAGTGAGAGGTTCTTGTAAGTATAACAAGATGTTAAACACTCATTTCAGATCAGGTGGTATCAGAATAGGATGCTTGATTGATAGAGCAATCTATTTTATTGTTTGAATTGATAGGTGTTTAAATAGTACAAAGGATTCTACTGTTTGATTATTTGTAAACTGATTATTGTTTGAGTTTTCAAAGGTTAAGGTAAAGCTACTGATAAGCTAAGTCCAGGAGAGGACAAGAAGGAGGAAAGGCTAAAGGCATCCTCCTTCTCCAAAGGACCCCAAGAAAATCCTAGAAGCATAAGACGGTTTGTTTGCAAAAGGCTGCTTGAATAAGAATTTGATTCTACTACCATTTAGTTCATAAATTTGTCATTAGTTCTTTGAAAGCTTTGTGAATTTTTTTGAAGTGTTTTTGTTCATTTTGATGATGAAAACTTCTACAAGTGAGTTTTCCAAAGCCTCCTCTTTCACAAGATTCTTTTATGAAGACTTGAAGTGAGATTTTTTCATCATGATGGAAATGGTGAGAGAAATGAGAACTGAACTTTGAGAGCAGTTGAATTCCATGAAGGAAGAGAAGCAGTTACTTTTTGAAAAATTGTAGGAAATGGAGAGACAACTCCATATTTCAAATATGGATCTGGAAAGGATGCATGGGTTGAAGACACAACTCCTTGTTGCGAAAGAAGCCTTAGTCAGGTATCAGCTTGAAGAAGAGGTAAATAATTCTATTTTGTCTTCAATTTCCTCTAAGAATGTTTATGTTGGTTCTTTTCAAAAACATAAAAGAGGCATAGCGTCCAAGTTAATGTCCAAAATGGGCTATGAAGGAAAAGGACTGGGAAAACATGCACAGGGTATTGTTGAGCCAATAATGGTTGAGGAAAGGCCTAAGTACGGGGGTCTTGGCTATGGACAATCTTATGGAGAAAGTTCCAAAGTAGCCATGAAGGCAATTGAAACAGTTCCTAGAAGGAGTTTCAGATGAGGTTCCCTACCTCAAGTTTGTAAAGATTTTATTCTTGGTGAATGCAATTGTTTGAAACATCATTTGCAGGAAGAAGGTGTACATAAGCATATGCTTGAACCAGAAAATTGTGAAAGTTCTAAAACCATTGAAGTGATTGATGGTGTTCCAAAGGGAGATACTTCTTCATTTGATTCACCTCCTCATGAAAGTAATGAAGGTGAAAGAGAAAGGTATAAATTTGATTTCTATCACACTTCTTTTGATTATGTTAAGCATGATAAATTTCCACATAAGCATTGGAAAATAATTGCATGTTGCTTTGTGGTTTGGTTAACCATAGTGTTTCTAGATGTTAGAAGAGAATCGCCACATACAAGAAACTTTTGAAGGAAAGAAGGCGAGAAGACAAAGGTCCATTGGACAAGGAAAATTATGCTGTCAAGAAGATGAACATGTGTTGTACTTATTGCCATAAGCAATGACATATTGCTGAAAGGTGTTGGACTCTGAATCCAACAATTCTTCCACGAAATTTGAAGAAAGTGGAGAAAGAGTATGGTAAGAATGGAAAGGAAGCTTCCATAATCGATGTGTTTCAAGATGATCCACATGTTGATGTCAATGGCCAGTTAAAGGAAGCACCTTTTGTGTTGATTGGTAAGAAATGGCTAGAGTTCTTATCTAATTAAAGCTACATGTCTTTTGATGAGAGAATAAATGTGTCACATCTATTTGCATTTCTTTGCTAATGTAATGCAAGTTGTAGGATGGAAAAGTTGCGTATGTAGACTCACTTTATTGCAGAAAAATTATATTCACTTTAACTTTGAAAGTACATGTACATGTGATCAAGGATCTTGTACTCATGATTGTACTTAAGAGAAAGTTGAGGAATTGAATACATGCATAAGGATGGAATGTATGAACACAGGGATGTTAATGATTTCATTGTATTTGAACACGTATGTAATTGACTTGATGGAAGCTATCAACCATCATATTTTTTTGTTTAAACATACATGTAATGTCATGTCGACTTGGAAGAGTTGATTTGGTCTCCATGATTGTAAAAGGGAGATATGATGAAGTGTTTTATCTTTGTAAAAGAATCGTTAAAATCCTTTTTTGTACATGCTTGACTTGAAAGGTCAAATATTTGAAAAGGCATGATTTTAGTCAACTTGTGACTTAGTCGATCATTTGTACACAAGATGAAAAGACATGTTGATGGTTCACATGATGTGAAATTTGTTTCTTTTGATGGAGCAAGAATTTATGTCGTCAAGTTTTTTTCTTGTATTTTGACATTGTCTGCTGAAGGAGATTTGTAGCAGCAAAAGTCACAATGGAAGTGGCTTGGAAGAAATGTTCAACTACCTTCTGTAGATTCTAAATGAGTTCAAGGAAGACAATTCTTCAAAGGAGTACAAGTGCATCCAGGAAGGGAAGTGTTGACTACATTCAAGTTTTGGTTCAGAGGCACCAACCATGCAAACGAGTGTGTAGAGGCTACAAGAATAGGGTATTGTAGCCTCATCTACTGTTTAGATCAATATATAGCCATTTGGGGTCCAAAAGATTTATAATGGGGATGAGTGATCAGATATTGATCTAGGACTTTAATGATAGCTCAAAATTTGAAGTGTTTGAAAGAGTGTGGAACCTGAACAACTAGATAGATCTCATGTTCTTGATTATGGTGTTGTAAACGGTTCAAAAAACTAACACCGTATGAAGAGGTTATCGCCATTTCAAAATGTCCAGTAAACTGCAATTTCCAAGAATAATTGATTTTTGGAAATATTAAAAAAAGAGTATTCCAAGTAATATTCCTTGGAATATTCCCTAAAATATTCCTTTTGGGTAACAAATCAAGGGTCGACACATGGCAAGCCCGGAGGCTGCCACGTGGCCTTAGATTGGCATAGTAAAATTATATTTGGGGTCTGTGGGGATCGAACACGTCACCTCTAGCAAGACTTGAACACGCGCTGCCAACTCCTCTATGTTATGAAACCATCTCACAAAAAGATAGAAAATATAGATCAACACCTTAGAAATAACCCTCTTTAAGGGGGCAACCTCTTTTATAGTACACAAATGAACAATTCTTAGATGATTCAAATGAAAAAACCTCCTTTCTATATATACGAGTCTACAGGGTCACAATATAACCAAGCTGACCTAACAATAATAATATAAAGGCACAAAAATAACAATAGAGGGATTTTGTGGTGCATAATAATAACAATATGGGGACAATAGGGCACAATAATAACAATAAGGGATACAACGACAATAGTTATGGGGGGATCACTAATATTATAGGGACCTAACATGCCCCTCTCCTTCAAAAAAGCGTTGTCCTCAATGCTTGAGTAGTTCTGGATTCTTTTGTATAAAATTCTCATCCTCCCATGTGGAATCTTCAACGGGTAAGTTCTTCCACATGATGAGATACTCTGATATTGATCTATTTCGTAGATGACAATTTCTTGTTTCTTTGACCGCTTTAGGTTCCAATATGATTTTTCCTTCCTCATCAAGTTCTACCAATATTGTCTAAACTAGAATCCTGTCACCTATCACCTTGTTTAAGCATGAAACATGGAAAACAAGGTGCACTTGAGAAGCTGCAGGAAGTTCCAATTTGTATGCCATAGTACCTATCTTTTACAACACCTTGTATGGACCATAATACTTTGGTGATAGTTTGTTATCCTTCTTAGCTTTATTGAGGGACACTATTTTATATGGTTTTAGTCATAGGAATACCCAATCACCTACATCAAAAATTCTTTTGTTGTGATGTTGTTCTGCCTACTATTTCATTCTATTTTGTGCCAAGGTGAGGTTATCCTTTAACAGTTGGAGAACTTGTTGCTGATGCTCGATGTGATCTTCCACTGCTTGAACCTTAGAATTTTCTCTTAAATATGATGTGATGGATGGTGCATGATATCCATAAAGTGCCATAAATGTGGTCATTTTTGTTACAGTATGGAAGGAAGTTTTATACCACCATTCAGTCAAAGGCAACCATTTCACCCATTATGTCTATTTATCAGATACAAAGCAATGAAGATATCCTTCCAAACATTTGTTTACTATCTCAGTTTTCCCATCAGATTGAGGATGATAAGATGAACTATGAGCTAACTGAGTACCAAGACAGGAAAATAATTATGTCCAAAAATTTCCAGTGAAAATGGGATCTATGTCACTTACAATAATCCTAGGGTTTCCATTTAGCTTTTGAATTGTTTCCATAAATGCAGTAGAAACTATAATCACCTTAAATGGATGAGATAATCCACAAAAGTGTGAAAACTTGGGTAAACCTCTGATAAAATCCATTGAATCCTCCTCTCAAAGTTGGCTTGGAATGCATAAAGGTTGTAATAGTCCTGGAGTCTTAATTGTTTCAACTTTATTTTTTTGGTGAACCAAAAATTCCGCCACAAACTTTTGAATATCCGATTTAAGGCCATCCCAAAAAAAAATACTTCTTAAACCTGTGGTAGGTTTTTATAAATCCTGAGTGCACTCCTATGGGATAGGTGTTAAATTCCCTAAGAATCTTTTTTTTTGAGTTGGAAATTCTTACATTGGTATACTCGATCCTTGCACCATAACAAATCATTTTTCCAGATAAATGTATCATATGTATTGGGATCTTGTTGTATCTTTTGAATGATTCCCCACACTTCCTTGTCATTCTTCCATTCATCCCTTGCTTCGTTTATCCAATTTGTTTGGATAATAGAAATAGAATAAAGAAATTCTTCCACATTCTCATTCTTTCTTGAGAGTGCATCTGCCACAACATTTTGCTTCCTTCTTTTGTAGATGATTTAAAAGTCATAACCCAACATCTTTGTGACCCACTTTTGCTACTCTTTTGTGTTGGAAATAATACTGAGAGGGGGGGTGAATCAGTATTATCAGATCAGTAAATTTTTTTCATTTTCTTACTCAAATTCATATACGCTACTTCAGTTAAGGATATCCGCGTGTATACACGACTGTGTCTAAAGAAACTAGCGTATATCCAAATTATTTATAAGTCAGATAATCCATTACATGTTTATCTTTAGATAATGCATCAGAACTTTATTGACCATATGAACAGTAAACAGAAGCAATAAACAGAACAGATCATCACACACAAGAAGCACACATGAACACCATGATATAAGGTGGAAACCCAATGTGGGTGAAAACCACCTGCTGCAATTTGTTTCTATCTTCCTTTAATAAGAAACTTCTTTTACAATGCACTGGTGCAGTCCTTTACCAGTACGCAGGCTGCAACCTGCAAAGAGCTACAACCATCTCTCGTTCTCCAGCTTCTCCTGGAAGGGAGCTACAACCCCCATGGTTCTTGTACTAGCTAAGATACTAGTATGTAGGTGCCAACCTACAATCTTCTCTCCTCCAGGTACCACGTTTCATCAATTTTCAGACTGGATACATAGAAGCACAACTCTAAATCTGAAGGCCCTGTTTCATCCAATTTTCATACTGGACCCACCAATATCATTGAAGCACACAATCAATCATCACTAACATTATCAATCCTCTGACTCATTCAATACTGAACCCTGTCAACACAGTGCAGAACCCTGAACTCTGCAATGCTATTCAGAATCAACTGTATCATCAAATCATAGCTCAATTTGTATACGCTACTTAGACAAGCAAAACCCGCGTACATACGCACTTTTATCAAAGCCAACCCGCGTATATATCTATAAATAATCAATCATGACATGCAGCTTTTCATACTTAAGTTATACCCAGTTCAGAACATTACATGCATCAGTATACAGATCTAGAACAAGCATAATCAACCATATAGAGATAGTTCATTCAAACCATTTGATCCTGATCTATCCTTAGATCTTGTTCTCCATCAACTTGTGAGATCCCTCCTTAGCTTAGATCAAGCAACCCATAACCTGCTTTCTGGATCTCATCCTTCATAAGATATTCAAGACTTTTTCCATACCTTTGCCTAATGATCTTCTTCTCCTTTTATAGTCTTAGGCCTTGCTCAATACCATGGTCCAAAACCATGACAAACCAATACCATGCATCCAATACTAGGGATCAACACATCTGACGAGGTACCATGGTCCAAAACCATAGGTTCAAGTTCCAAGGACTAACTGCCACGGACCAAAGGTAAGTTTTCCAACATATACGTGCTTTTCTTTGCATGAATGAGCATGCATACGCATACGCGACTTGGTAATGCCTAACCCGTGTGTATACGCGTCTTTGTCACAATGAACGTGCGTATATTGATATTATCTTCATTCTTGTAGACTGATCCTTGCTTCTGACCTTCTGCACAATGATTTGTCATCTATGTGGTTTGCCATCAAGGACAACATTTATCTCATAATGCCAACATTTTCCCCCTTTGGACTTGATGGCAAAGCTAGCTTGTCACACTTTAGAACTATTGTCTGATTCCTTTGAGTTGTCCTGCCTCCCATGCACATCTGATATCTCTTCTGTAGATTCATCTAAGTATATGTAAGTGAGATGATCTTCTATGAGAGGGTTGCCATCAAGTACAACACATGCATCATAATGCCAACAATCTCCCCCTTTGGACTTGATGGCAACAACACCAAATCACTCTCCCTTTTTGACATCAAGGGCAAAGGGCAAACCAAGATATTCTCTTTTCAAGATAAGCATTCCGCTGTTCATACTTCCCTTGAGTACCTGCTGAAATCTCTCAATGAGCTCCCCCTTTGTATATGCCAATGTGTACCAATCTGTCCATACTCCCCCTGAGAGTCTCCGTACTGCTGAAATGTGATGTTCATGCTCCCTTTGAGCATAAGCAATATCTGCAAAAAAAATGTTCTACAAGAAGAAAATAACTCTATACATCATATTGGACCTTCCTATCATCAAAAGATTCAATACAAACATCCATCACCCAAACAACTGGGGATCATCTACACAACCAAGTGGGGATCAAAAGTTTACACATGATAGAACAAGAACATTACATCATCCATCCCAGTCATAGTGGGGAAACCAACATAGGCCGTTACATGACCTTGATAATAAAAGAAATATAAGACATAGAGACCAAATATCAAAAGCAAGACTTATGAAAGTCACCAATGACTAATATCAGTAGCCTCTGTTAAACACTTTTCAGCTCAGCAACCATGATCTTTTGTTCTCCTTCTGTACTACCTGAACCCAAAAACAGCTTGTGTATATGAACCATGATCTTCTGTTCTCCTTCTAAGGTAATGCCAACAATGTATTATTAGAAGTTTATCTGCTCCCCCTGAAGCTGTGCCAGTTGGTCTCTGTCATCCCCATATCAAACTCTTCTTACCCTGAGTCTGGCTCACTGATTTCATTCAATCCACCATATACGTGACTTTGCAGTGTCTAACTCGTCTATATACGCGAATTCCCTTTATGAAACTTGCGTATGAGATTCAGGATACTGAAGTTGTACACTTTCAACTCCCCTTGAGTCTCTTATGACTGTGCTGTGCTGAGAATCCTGTGTTGTGCCACATCTTTCTGACTGAACTTCCTTCTTCTTGCATACCTTCAAGTATGTTGATGATTTCTTCTTATCATGAACTTTGTTCCTGCAATCTTTTGCTCTATGTCCAAGATTGTTACATGCATAGCATCTTACATGTTTCATATTCCTTCTGTAGCAATCAACAGCTTTGTGACCATACATATTGCAAGCAAAACAATATCCGTTAAAGTACCTTGAATGTGATGATCTTTGAGCATGATGGTCTCGAACCCTTCTTCTTCTGCATCTAGCTGCAACATGTCCAAGATTATGACATACATAACATTCAACATTATTCATAGGAGGAGTAAAAGATTTTCTTTGAGGAATTTCTTTCCTTGATTGCTGATGGATTTGACTTCTCATTTCCTTGTTGATCATTTTATATTTTTCTTGAGAGTTCCTTGCTTCACGTTGTGAACTAGATTCACCTTTAGCCGATTCACGAAAACCAAGTCTAGTCTTGATAGAAGGAGACCTTTGACTACTAAGGATATCATCCAAGACTTTAGTACTATCTTGAAATCGCAATAGTTTATCCTTTTCTTCTAATTTACCTTTCAAGATCTTTACCTCAACTTGATGTTGCTCTTCCTTTTCAAGACATTGCTTCTTCAAAATTTCTTCTGACTTTCTTCCTTCTTCCACTTGTTGCCTTAGATTGAGTATCTCCTTTTCTTGTTCTTCATTTACATTCTGCAGCATTTGACGAACTCTGGAGGCACATTCCAGCTGTGATTCCTGTTTTTCAATAGTTTGGAGTAGATCTTTAATCTTCCTTTTGGCTTCTTCAAGTTCTTTTTTTGGTGAGAGGGTTGTAGTTTCAATACTTTCATAATCACTAGATCTATCTCTGAGATTCTTGATTGTTGTGTTGTTTTCATTGACTTCTTTTCTTAGATATGTTACTTCATCATGCATCTTTTGAAGTTTGTCCTTGTAGGACTTCCTTATCTTGCTTTATTCCTCTGGTTTGTCATGTAGCAGCTTTAGATATTTGTCCGTGAACAACTTCAGGTTGGCTTTCAGTTTGGTAGTTTCTTCTTTGAAGTCGCATTCCCTTTTGTTCAATAGATCTTGTTGATCTTTGATTGTGTCTGAAAGCCTTTTAAATTCTGCCTCTATTTGATATCTTTCTTCTTCACCCATAAGAGCAAGTTCAGTTGTTTTGCTATCACTTTCATCTCTTCCATATGGAAAGATAGATGGAACATCAGAGGATAGAAAATTCATACATGATAGTTCATCTTCATCTGATTCTGAATCTGAAGAGCTTCTTATGCCTAATCCCTAATCAATTCTCCCACTTTCATAGTTCTTCTGAGATGTCTTCTTCTTCTTCGTTGCTTTCTTCTGAAGCTTATTTCCCATTGTTCCACGGATCTCCTTCAAGCAATCAAGCTTCTTCAGAAGGACCTGCTCTGATACCAATTGTTGGAAATAATACTGAGAGGGGGGGTGAATTAGTATTATCATATCAGTAAAACGTTTTCATTTTCTTACTCATATTCATATACGCTACTTCAGTTAAGGATATCCGCGTGTATATGCGACTGTGTCTAAAGAAACTAGCGTATATCCAAATTATTTATAAGTCAGATAATCCATTACATGTTGATCTTTAGATAATGCATCAGAACTTTATTGACCATATGAACAGTAAACAGAAGAAATAAACATAACAGATCATCACACACAAGAAGCACACATGAACACCATGATATAAGGTGGAAACCAAATGTGGGTGAAAACCACCTGCTGCAATTTGTTTCTATCTTCCTTTAATAAGAAACTTCTTTTACAATGTACTGGTGTAGTCCTTTACCAGTATGCAGGCTGTAACCTGTAGAGGGCTACAACCCTCTCTCATTCTCCAGCTTCTCCTGGATGGGAGCTACAACCCCCATGGTTCTTGTACTAGCTAAGATACTAGTACGTGGGTGCCGACCTACAATCATCTCTCCTCTAGGTACCACGTTTCATCAATTTTCAGACTGGATACACAGAAGCACAACTCTAAATCTGAAGGCCACGTTTCACCCAATTTTCATACTGGACCCATCAATATCATTGAAGCACACAATCAATCATTACTAACATTATCAATCCTCTGAATCATTCAATACTGAACCCTATCAACATAGTGCAGAACCCTGAACTCTTCAACGCTATTCAAAATCAACTGTATCATCAAATCATAGCTCAATTTCTATACACTACTTAGACAAGCCAAACTCGCGTACATACGCGCTTTTATCAAAGCCAACCCGCGTACATATCTATAAATAATCAATCATGACATGCAGCTTTTTCATACATAAGTTATACCCAGTTCAGAACATTACATGCGTCAGTATACAAATCTAGAACAAGCATAATCAACCATATAGAGATAGTTCATTTCAAACCATTTGATCCCGATCTATCCTTAGATCTTGTTCTCCATCAACTTGTGAGATCCCTCCTTAGCTTAGATCAAGCAACCCATAACCTGCATACTGGATCTCATCCTTCATCAGATATTCAAGACTTTTTCCATACCTTTGCCTAATGATCTTCTTCTCCTTTTATAGTCTTAGGCCTTGCTCAATACCATGGTCCAAAACCATGACAAACCAATAACATGCATCCAATACTAGGGATCAACACATCTGACGAGGTACCATGGTCCAAAACTATAGGTTCAAGTTCCAAGGACTAACCGCCACGGACCAAAGGTAAGTTTTTCAACATATACGAGCTTTTCTTTGCATGAATGAGCGTGCATATGCATACGCGACATGGTAATGCCTAACCCGCGTGTATACGCGGCTTTGTCACAATGAAGCCTGCGTATATTGATATTCTCTTCATTCTTGTAGACTGATCCTTGCTTCTGACCTTCTGCACAATGATTTGTCATCTGTGAGATTTGCCATCAGGGACTAATGCCAACATTTTGAAGATAATATTTGTTCTAAAAGGTATTTAAGACTATCATGATCTATTTTTACCTTGAAGTGTCTTCCCATTAGGTAGGGTCACCATTTCTTAAGTGCATGTAGTATTGCCAACATTTCCTTCTCATAAATAGCTTTGTGTAAATACTTTGCTTTGATTGGACAACTTTCCAAACAAATGAGTCTTTCTTCTTGCATTAAAACAACACCGATTCCATTTCCCGAGGCATCAAAATCCATAATAAAGGTTTTTGTGAAGTCTGGTGTAGCTAAGATTGGTGCTTGGCGCATTGCCTCGTTAAGATGTTCAAAGGCCTTTGTTTCTTCTGGAGTCCATGAAAATGCACCTTTCTTCAATAATGTTGTTAGAGGTGCTATTATTCTCCCATAATTCTTAACAAACTTGCGATAATACCCTGTCAACTCGAGAAATCCTTGTAGATGCTTTATGGATGTGGGGATTTTCCATTCCTTAATGGTTTTAATTTTTCTATGGTCTACCTTAAAACCTTCATGAGATATAATATGACCTTGACATTTCGCCTCTTGTACTCCAAAGAAAAATTTGGAAATTTTTGCATATAATTGTTTCTCCTCCAATAGTTTGAGCACGATGTCAACATGTTGGACATGATCCTTCCAAGACTTGCTATAGATTAGTATATCATCAAAAAATACTAACATAAATTTTCTAAGGGTGGGTTTGAAAATGGAATTCATCAAACCTTGAAACGTAGAAGGTGCATTAGTAAGGCCAAAAGGCATGACCAAAAAATCATAATTACCCTCTTGAGTTCTAAATGTTTTTTTTGGAATGTCTTCAGCCTTCATTCTGATTTGATGATATCTTGAACAAAAATTCAACTTGGTGAAGTAAATTGATCCATGCAATTCATCCAATAATTCATCAATGACAGAAATGGGAAATTTATCTTTAATAGTAAGGTTGTTGATCTCCCTATAATATCGACACATGCGCCATGATCTATCCTTCTTGTGAACTAATACTACTGGAGCAGAGAAAGAACTTTGAATAGGTTGAATTATACCAGCCTCTAGAATTTCTACAACCATACATTTAATTTCACTCTTTTGGGCATAGGGATATCTATATGGCATGATGTTTGGAGGAACACTTCCTAGAATTAAATGACTAGCATGATTATAATCACGAATAGGTGGGAGACCTTTGGGAGTCTGAAATACCTTGAAATGATTGTCTAAGACTTTTTCGAGATTTGGAGAAATAGATGAATTCGATGTGGGAAGCTCTAGCGAACATAATTGTGCAATTACACCACGTTGTTCCTTCTTTGGAATATTGTTCATATCGTTAGAGTTGATTATCTTTCTTGGTTTCCCTGCAATACCCCTTAATTCAACTTCCACTCCTTCCATAGAAAATTTCATGAAAATTAAAAGCTATTGTACCCAAGGATTGTAGCCATTGGACTCCTAGTACAACATCAACACCACCGATTGGAATGGAAAGCATTGGGATATTTGATGAGCCCCAGAATTGGGTAACTTATTGGGCTCATTTTACCTAATTATTCTTCGTCAATCCACCATTTTTCATAGTTTATGCATGTTTTTTGAGTATATTTATGTTAGTTGAACGAATGAGGATAGTCACTTGACCAAGAAGGCTAACACGTTGTTAATGCATATTTTTGGATAGATTTTGGGACCAAGGCCAAGCAGTTATGAGCCAGATGACAGCCAAGCATGAAGGAACAAGGGTGATAATTCATAGGAAGGGTTTCCCTTGCATTAAATGGCCCCTTCCTTGAAATCTCTGCCCTTAGCTCGCAGTTTAGCAGGCCAATGAAAAGGATTCCCAAGGGCAGCTGAGCAATCTTGTGTAAAGTGGATGATCGCTGATAGTTTGAGCAGCCGAGCCCCTTGAGTTAAGGAGGGTTGTTGGAGACCCTCATAGTGCATAAATAGGAAGGCTTCTAGCCTTCGCAGGTTACTTTTTGGACTGTTGTTTTTTTGCACTAGAGTGTTGTTATTTTCTTAGCTCATTTTGTAGCTATTGTTGTATAACTTCCTTGTGACATGGTTATTTTTGAGTAATGGAAAGCATCTTTATTTGGCATCAGTTCTGAGTTCTTCGTAGGAGCCTATAGCTCTTGGGGTTGGTCCCAACCCAAGTGCCAAGGCTTCCCTTCTGTAGTGTTATTTTCTTTTCATGTCTTTGCAAAATACTTTCTGTTAAGTAGACTAGAATCTTGCTTGGTTACGTAGATCATAGTTGATGGTTAAAGGTTTTCTTCATGTTCAGATTGATTTGATAGGTTAATAACAGGGAATATATTCAGAAAAAGGCTATCAAGCACCTTAGATCTCACCTTTCCCTTAGTGGGATCATGAGTTGGGACCAAGGTGACCTTGCTCCAACCAAAAACAGTGTCTTTGCTTCACCATGCAATTATTAGTGTTAGATTCTCATTTTCCGCAGTTGATATCAGTTGTAGTTGGATGCTTAGGTTCATGATTTCTTAGTTGCATATTTACTTCAGATGATTTCATTGCAAATAAACTTTTGTTCATTTTCTTCGCTATTATCTAGGTCAGATTAGGTTAGAGTAGCTAGGTCCTTGATTTTCCAAGTCTTTGTTTGTTCAGTTTGAGAAATAACTTGCAGAGAACCTGTAATACTTCTCCATCTATCCATACTCCATCAATCCCACCTGCTCCATCCTCCAACCCGGATTCTCGTCTTATGTTTGCCACATTTGCTCGCTTTGCTCTAAATTCCCATATTTTTGTGCAACATTGCTCTACCCATCCTTGAACAAATCCAACCATCCTCGCCACTCCTCAGCTCTATTCACCAAGTCCTTGACCTCCTCACACCCTTATCTCACCTCCATACCCACTCCTTCACCTTTCCTCCTCCATCAATCCTTCAAAATCACCTTTCTGAACATCCTGTAGAAAATTACAGAACATCCTGTAGAAATTCCAGAACATCCTGTAGAACCCCTATAAACTTCCTGTAAAAGCTCATGAAAGCGGTTTCTTGATAGCCAAACTTTGTGAAACTCTCTGGAAGGGTGCTAGGGACCCCTTAGGCCCTCTCTGAACCTTCCCAACCTCCTGGAAGCATTTTCTCTTGCCAATCCACCTCTGCAAAGTCAAAAACAGTGAAAGCACATGCATGATAATTCTGACAACTTATTCAAAAATACAAAAAGATGTTTTCTTCAGATTATACTATAGAAGTAGCTTAGGAACATGCATTTTACCTTCCTAGAAGTTAATGGCATCTCTTCTAGTACCTTGCATCATCTTTATTGCATCAGTAGTGCTAGCTGGTAAAATTAGGGTTTGCTAGGGTTTGCATTTCCTTTTATCTTTTCAGTTTCTTTCCGTAAGTAGATTAGCTTCCTTTGAGGTAGCTTCCATCCATGAGTTAAAAAGCTTCTTCTCAGAGCTCATAGAAGTTGGGTTAAGCTCCTAGCGGACTTGTGCCAGCTCACCAAGTGACAACTGCGGCAAGAGCTAGTACTTGTGCATACAACACCGTCGCTTCCAAGTTTGTTACGAACTACAGGCTTGATAAAAATAAAGAAGTGAGTCCCAGGAGTTGCAACATTATTGCTGTAATACTGGAGCCCACCATTCTTTTTGGCGCTATTGCTGAGGAAGTGTCGGAGTATTTGTGATTGTTTCTTTTCTTCTATTTTGTACCACAACCTTCTGCCAAGTAGTTTATTTCATTTCCATTCTGCAATTTCATTTCCGCAAAAGTACACTAGACATTTCCTACTTTCCTAGACTAGATTTTCAATTCTGCAAGTGTAGACTAGCATTTCAATTCCGCAAGCGTAGCCTAGCATTTCATTCCTGCAATTTCATTTCAGCAAAATAGATTAGTCCTTTCCTGCTTTCATTTCAATTCTGCATTTTGATTTTAGCAAGATAGATTTTAGTTAGTTGCAATTCAATCTATTTCAGTTTTTCAGGTACAAGCAGGAAAAAAAAGCAACTAAAAATCTTCCATTTCATGCCTCGTAGGAACAAAGACAATACCATAAAATTCTTACCCAACACCCCCACCACATAACTGAGTCATCCTTCTGTCTTCTTTGGTGGCCGTGATCTAGAAGAACCTATAGGTGAACCTCCAGAGATATACAAAGATCCTATAACCGAAGGAGAGAAAGAGAACATCCCTCTTGAGACCATGGCTAAACACAAAAATGGTATAGGAGATGACGAGAGAATAGAAGGTGCCTTTCCCATCTGAGAGACTAATGGGGACATGAAAATGAAGAAGATAATTCCCTCAGCCTTACCTCACTTCCATGGATTGACCGCTGAAGACCCTGATACCTTCCTGTTTGAGTTTGTTGTCCTTTGTCGAACTTATGACTATGCCGAGGACGAGCAAAAGTTGAAGCTCTTTCGTTCTACCCTCAAGGATGTAGCACTACACTGGTTCATGGGGTTACCTAGAAACAGTATCACCACTTGGGCTCAGATGCATCAAGCCTTTAACAACAAATTCTAGGACTACTGTAGGTCAAAGGAAACAAAGGGAGAGATCATTCGGATGACCATGGGAAATTATGAGTCTTTAGAAGACTACGAGGAAAGGTTCCAACTTAGTTATAAATGGGCTAGGTTCACACTTCACCCTAAATCTCTGAAGTTGGTTCTCCTTCGAGGAGTCCCCGAAGACCTTCTAGATACCCTTCATTCGCTAGCTAGAGGAGACATCTACCAACTACATTATGAGGACATAAAGAATGTGTTTAGAGACCATTCTAGAGCAGCCTGAAAAAGAGGTAGGGGGAATCCACTTTCAGCTAGTACCACCTTCTCCAAGCATGAGTTTGCTAATCAGATGGAACATATCAAAAGTGAGATGAGATAGACCATTGCCATGCAACTTGATACTTTCTGAATCCAACAAAAGAAAGAGGAAGCTGAGAGGGCTTTGGCCATTTTCTGTCCCAGATGTACGAGGAAGAACCCTAAGAACGAGTGTCCATTGCACTCAGTAGAGGTATACTTCGTTTGTGAGGAAGACCATGCCATAAACTAATGCCCAACCTTACCCAGATTTAAAGCCATGTACCAAGAGACTGAGGCAACTACTGAACCTCTCTACTTCCTCAACCAAAGGAGGCCACATGGGCCCAAACCTTACCAGTAGGGGATGCAAGGGACATCCCAAGCTTATTATAACCCCAACCAATCTGCTCATATACCTTCTTGGGGTCCCCCTGCACATCCTTCCTGGTCCGCACCTCCTCCGTGGTATTATCCATCTCAATACCATACTTAAACTACTGCTCATTGATTTCCCTCACATGTCTATCCACAACCTCAGTGGAATGCACCTCAGCAGAGGTGGAGGCCCCAATACAACTCTCTTCCCTCCATTTTTCCTCCACCGCCTACTCAACCACAACCATTACCTCCTGCTCCTCCAAGGCAACCCCAAATGCCTGCCCAACTGAACCCGAACCCCAACAACAGACAGGCCCACCAAGTATACACTAGGGAGACAACATGCCCTACCTATGCTGTGGAAATCTAGGAGATCGACCTGCGATATGGGAAGGTCCTTCTAGACTACCAACTTCCTCCCCTGGAGGATGAGGAAGAAAAACAGGGAAGTGAACCCAAATCCATTCCATGCTTTCTTGAGTGATTAACAGTAACCATGCAACCAACCGTAGAGGAGACTAAACTTCTGGGAGAACTTAAGCAGTTGTGTGTGAAAATACCACTTCTCCAGGCCATAAAATATGTCCCAATATACAACAAATTGATCAAGGAGAAGTGTTTCAGGCACCCAGGCAGGCGCAAGAGAGATGCCCCGACTATCAATGTCATAGGACAACTGTCCGATCCAATGTTGGGGCAAGTAATTTGTCCAAAATATTTGGATCCTAGGAGTCCTGTAGTTGATTTCCACATAAATGGCACTATAATCCCCCACAGCTTTATTGATTTAGGGGCTTCCATTAATGTGATGACCAGGGACACTATGCTTAAACTCAACCTTTAGAGTTCCTTAAGGAAGACCTCGACAGTACTGCAATTAGAAGACTGATCCACCATGACTCCCAAAGGGATTGTGGAAGATGTCCTATTCTCTATTGACTCTTGGGAGTACCCTATGGACTTCTTAGTCCTTTAGCCAAAGGAAAAACTCATTGGATACCCCCTCATTTTGGGAAGGCCTTGGTTAGCTATTGCAGATGCTTACATCAGTTGTCGAGCTAGGAGCATGACCATCAAGAATGGGCCTATGTCCAAGCAGCTAGTCCCCTATCCTCCTGCCCAACCTCTGTTAGAAGATGACTTGCCACTCTATTTGGAAGAGGGATTTAAGCTGAGGTCTACTACGCACCTTTGTACACAGTAGAAGCCACCACAGGAGGCCCTCAAGTCGAGGATGACTTGATTGAGAATTTGATTCAAAACCCACCTCCTGGTGCACTGTCATTAGAGGAGTTGGTGGAGGATACCCAAGCTAGTGCTTTAGTAGACCTTTGTGTGATTGATCCGACCTCTCCCAGAGTTAAGAGTGTGGAATTTGGCCTCAAAAGCACCTTAAATATCAGCTCCTCCCTATCTCCCTCCCAAGAGAAGGAGCTGTGTAGCTTATTGAACAATCATTTGGATGCTTTTGCTTGGAGCTATAAGGAGATGAAAGGAGTCCACCCTTCAGTCTGTACCCATCAGATTTACATTAAGGAGGATTGTGAACCAGTTAGGAAACCTCAGAGGAGAATGAATCTCGCGCTTAAAGACATCGTCAAAGAAGAATTGCAAAAAATTTTGGATGCAGAATTCATCTACCCCATCTCTGACAGTGAGTGGATCTCACCTCTAATGTGTGTTCCCAAGAAAAACAGGAAGTGGAGAATTTTTGTAGATTACCGAGCACTTAACAAAGCCACCAAGAAGGACCATTTCCCTTTACCTTTCATAGATCAAGTGTTGGATGGACTGGCAAGAAAGAAGTTCTTCTCTTTCCTAGATGTGTTCAGCGGGTATAATTAGATCCAAATCAGCCTAGAGGACCAAGATAAGACCACCCTCACTTGTCCATGGGGTACCTTTGCCTACCAGGTCCTTCCCTTTGGGTTATGCAATGCTCGTACCACTTTCCAGAGAGCAGTATTGAGCATATTGGCTGAACTGGTTCACAATTCAGTGGAAATCTATATGGATGACTTTACTCCTTATGGGTCTAACTACCATGAAGCATTGACTAACTTGGGAAAGGTTTTAACCAAGTGTATTGAGATGAACCTGTCCCTCAGTCCTGAAAAATGTGAATTCTTGATGACTGAAGGGACTGTGCTAGGTCATACCATTTCTCATCAAGGATTATAGGTGGATCCTAACAAGATCGCTATCATCCAAAAGGTTCCACCTCCTCAAAAGGTCAGAGATGTTTGAAGTCTTCTAGGCTTGGTAGGATATTATAGAAGATTCATTAAAGATTTCAATAAGCTAGCCTCACCATTTTTTAGCCTCTTAGGGAAATATGTTGAGTTTAAATGGACTGACGATTGTTAAGGGGCTTTGGATGACTTGAAAGATAAGCTGGTATCCGCCCCGATCTTGAGAGGTCCAAATTGGGCCCTACCTTTCCACATCCACACTGATGCCTCGAGCAAAGCCATAGGGGCAACCTTAGGACAAGTTGAGCAGAAATTGCCATATGCCATATACTTTGTCAGCAAAAACCTGTCCAAGGTAGAAATGAACTATACTGTAACTGAGAAAGAGTTCGTGGCCATAGTCCATTCGCTAAACAAGTTCAGACACTAAATCACTAGTTATCAAACATTTGTACACACTGATCATGCTACAATTAGATATTTAATGAATAAGCGTGACGTAAATGCTCATATCATTAGATGGTTACTTTTGTTGTAGAAATTTGATTTGACTATTGTCGACAAGCCAGGTAAGGAAAATGTTGTTGCTAACTTCCTATCTAGATTGGATTTGCCTGCAGGTGAAGAAGTAACAGTGGATGACAAAATGTTGGATGAACACCTGTTTTCTATCTTAGTACTCTCTCAATGGTTTGCTGATATAGCAAATTACTTGGTCTCAGCACAGTTCCTTTTGCATCTATCCTCAAAGGAGAAGAGTAGAATTGTGAGGAAGAGTGCCCCATTCACCTGGATCGGGGGCAACCTGTTTAAACATGGCCCAGATCAGATCTTGAGGTGTTGTGTTAGGGAGGAGGAAGTCTTTGACATCCTCCTAACCTATCACGATGGGCGCCGTGGAGGCCACTTTGCAGCAAAAAGGGCTGCCTTCAAAATTCTACAGGCAAGCTACTATTGGCCTACTCTCCATCAAGAAGTCAAAAGATACTTCAGCCAGTGCGACCAATGTCAAAGGATGGCGAAAACGACTCCAAGGGATGAAATGCCCCTCCAACCTCAAGTGACCTTCGAGCCATTTGAGAAGTGGGGCATGGATTTTGTGGGTCCTATCAATCCTCCTTCAAAGAAAAGGTCTTACATCATTGTGTGCACCGACTACCTAACAAAGTGGGCAGAAACAAAGGCAATCAAGGCAGCGACAAAAGAAAAAGTGGTTGAGTTTTTAAGGGAGAATATCTTCTACAAGTTTGGCTACCCAAGAGAGTTAGTCACCAATCAGGGAAGCCAGTTCACGTCTAACTTGATTGAAGACCTGCTCGCTCATGATAAGATCAGGCATGGAACTTCCACCTTGTATCATCCACAAGAAAATGGGCAGGTGGAAGTCACTAATAGAGCATTGGAAGAGATTCTGACTAAGGTGGTGAGCAGTAGTAGAAAGGATTGGGTAGATCACCTGGTTGAGGCCACCTGGGCCTACAACACCACTTGGAAAACTACAACAGGTTTCACACCTTATGAGCTGGTCTACGGAAAGAAAGCTTTGTTTTCCATAGAGTTTGAGTACAACACATTGAGGGTGGCAGCTCAGTTGGACTTAGATCTCAGCCATGCTCAACGTGAAAGATTACTGCAGCTGAATGGATTAGATGAACAGAGAATGCAGGCCCTCCTCCACTCAGAAGTAGTTCAACTCTAGAGGAAGATATGGCATGACCGATACCTTAATGAAAAGCAATTCCATCCAGGAGATTGGGCGCTGTTGTATGACTCAAGATACAAGGATTTCAAAGGGAAGCTTAGGACAAGATGGTTAGGACCATATACAACGAAAAGATGTAATGACAATGGTTCAGTCCTTATGAGGACCATTGATGAAGAATCCATCCCCCATGCTCGTCAATGGGCATCGATTGAAAGTCTACTGGAAACCCCTTTCGAGGCAGGAGTTCATTGAAACTTTGGACAAATTAGTGCTGGTAGTGGAGCAGGGCCCTGCCTCTATTCCACCCACACCTTGATCATAAAAAAAGAAAAAGAAAAACATGAATAAAAAGATCCTTGGGTGAAAACCTCTCTGAGGTGCCCAGGGTAGACAATGAGGGTGAAAACCTCATGGAGGCGCCCCAACTATCTCTAGAAAATTAAAAAAAGTGGAATAAAATGATCCTTGGGTGAAAACCTCTTCGAGGTACCCAGGGCAGATAGCGAGGGTGAAAACCTCATGGAGGCGCCCTAGCTGTTTCTCTCTCTCAAAAAAAAATTAAAAAAGGAAAAAAGAAAAAAAGAAAAAAAAGGAAAAAAGAAAACAAGCCTAATCTCTGTGAAATAATTGCAGGTTGCAGGGAATACATTGCAGGTGAGGAGGGTCACACAAAACGAGGATAGGGGTTCGTATCAGGCTCTAGTAAATCGCTTCAGACACTCCCTCCATGGCCACTCGCTTTTCCTAGGATTTGATCACATTCAGGTAGAGATTCCACCTTCTACAGGAATTTCTGGGCTTTCTATAGGAAACAGCCTATAGAACCTTCAGACGAGCCAGATTCAATTTTGAAAGGGAATCTGATGGTTGGGATCAGTTTGTTAGGCCTGTAACCACCCCTCTATTCAACCCATCACCATATGGCACCCTGTTCCATCTCTTGAAACCTATGTCACCCACTTGGTTATGTGTTCCTGCACATTTATACAAGAAACCCTGTTTTCCTTAGAATGAAAACAATTTTTTTTAAGTGACAAGTCCAGCAACAAATTCTCGCACACTCTACCTGTCCAACCTCCATCTAGACTCTTCATCAATGCATCCGGTCCTCATCCACAATATGGCCCTGCTCATTTAGCTTGCATCCCAGGAGGAGAAGCAGCTACAAGACATCTGTAGGAATCCTGTAGCAGCTGATCCCTCTAGAGCACATACTATAGAGGCAGGGGTAACCAAAAACAACACAGGGAACATGCAAAAGGCTCCTCCTAGACGTGAGAACATCCTCAGCAGTCGAAATCAAATAGAACCTGTGCATGCAACATTTACAACCGAAGGATCAGGTTCCAAAACTGTGCATACCGCATCAGCAAATGGAAGAATGAGTTCTAACACCTGTGCACGAGGCAGCAGCAAGCGAGGCAGTCATTCCAAGGCCCAAAGTCTGCATAACGTGTCCACGGCCATGCAGGTAAGTGTCTAAGCTCATTCGTCAATTTCATAAACTATATTTCGAGAAACTGCATGTCTGTAAACATGGTTCGGATTGAACGAATTCAGTGGCTAGTCAACTAGCCACCCTCAGCCGGTTACACAGCTCCATGGGATCTGAACAAGCTCAGTTACATTAAAACTTGCCAACGAGCCATGCAACCGACACGTGTGGAGTGTCTAGTCAGGGAAAATTAGCGGGACTGGCAGTGGTGGCGGCAGTTAATGGCAAAGGGGAGGTAATGGTGGCCAGGGACATGCAGAGAAATGATGGCCGTGATGTTGGATAACGGTTCGGTCCAGCCACCTCACCCCCTCGCCACGAATTACGCCGTAGTTCAAAAATGTTTGGCTGCAAACTCGCACCACCTACTGTTCATTTGCACTTGCAACGTCCTTGGCCAAAGTACTCATCCTTTGCTTCCACAATCTATTAACCCGTCATCCTCCACCGAGCTTTTCGGCCTGTTCAAAATTTCCCCACGTACCGAGCTCATTCAGAGGCATAGTGACATCCTACAAAAGCTGGCAAGAGTTCTACAGGAAGAATTTCTATAGGAAGTATGGCATAGCCTTCCAGAATAGAGAAGCCTGGACTTTTCTTCGTCAAATTTGGAGTTCCGAGAGACGTAGCCTCGAAAACACTCTTCCATGCATGGTATATTTCGAAAGGTGGTGAATTGAACTGTCTGGAGTGGGAGAATTAGAGACAAGTCATCCTGTGAGTCAAAAACAACAGTTTGCCTATGCGTTGCACGAAATTTCTTAGTCAGTTCTATGTCAACATTCTCCTCCATGGTTCCTCTTAAAAAAAATTTCCTGAAGAAAAGATAAAGCACTGTGAGGGCTAACCTGTGTGTGAAGAATTTGAATTTACATGGTTGTATGTATGATGGGGATGAAAATTGAGCTCTGTGCCCTATCTATGGAAACCTAATTCTTCCTTCTATACACAGACAACCGAGTTTTGGGTAGCAAAAGCATTAGAACTAGGGAATTGGTGCAAATTAAAATTTAAACACCCGAGAGATCCTTTCTTGAAGTTCAAAGGAGGAAACCATAAACAACATTCCCTTTCTACTTAGAGCATTAAAACAAAGCACTCTCACCATGCAAGGGGGGTTTATCAGGAAGGAACCCTTGGATTCCAATAAATTGCATGAACATCCTGAGATGGTGAACCTCTTCACCCGTGCCAACTGGATGACCTTTTGTGACAAAATTTAGGGTCATAACAATGAGATAACGGAGGAATTCTTAATGTCCCGACAACCTAACTCAAAGACACAGGCCATAGTGAACTTCAAAGGGTTGACCCTGCAGCTTACCCCTAAACTCATTAGTCGAGTTACTGGTCTGCCATTATGGATACCCTGGAGCAAAGAGGAGAGGGCATAGGGCCAAAAAGCCATGAAAGAATTCTTCCTACCTAAGGAACATTTTGCAGAAGACAAGAATGGGGTCCAGAGAGCCAGCTTACACCCTCTTTGGAGCGAAGCCAGTTTCCAAATCATGAAATACATTACCTGTGAGGGGTGGTTCAGTATTGTTTACGGCTATCATTTCCAATTATTGAGTGAACTAAGACATGGGTTGGATTTACCTCCAGAGCAAAAGTCGAGCATCCCCTATTTTCTTCTGCAATCATTAATTGAATGTGGCACAAAATTGAAGGAAGGGACACCATATCAGTTAGCCCATCATGGGCTCATCAAGATTTTAGTGGAAGATGCCCTCCGCACCTACAATGTCCCCCTCTCCTAGGAGATTTTCTACAACATGTCCAGAGATGATGATATTCGAATGATGGCCGAGGAACTGACCTCATCCAACAGTGAAGGAAAGGAACACACTGAGGCGGGAGAGAAAAATAGTGGTAAAGAAACACAGGACAAACAACCACAAAAGGAACAGAAAGAGAAATGAGGAAAAGGCCAAGTCGCTGGGCCTAAAACTGTGGGAAGACCAATGGCACAAACACCCAGGGAGAAATGACTGCAGAGTAGAGCAGAGAGGAATAAAAATGTCCAAACAAAGGAGGGCACAACCAAGGAAACCAAACACGAATTAAAAGGAAAGACACATCCAGCTAAACAGACCGAAACAGTTTCTACAGTAAGCATCAAACCAGTTGAAACAGTTTCTACAGGAAGTATGGAAACAGAGCAACAAAAGGAGAAATCACCTGAGGTTTTGGCCAGGGAGGCAGCAGCTGTGTTGGCTGCCTTAAGCACATCTCCTAAACAAAAGGGGAAGCAAAAAAGGGAGCCTTCCATATATTTTAAAGCAAGAAGGAGCACGCGGATAAAAGCTGGCAGACCCCAACCACAGTTAAAAGAACCAATTACGATTAAGGACACCACAGCTGAACAAAAGGAAAGGTCTCCTCCAAAGGAATCCATCACCTATGAATGGGGAAGCCCGAAAACGTCACCTCGAGAGAAAGGATTAAAATGATGGACACAAAGACCTCTCTACAGGATGTTGAGACAATTTTACGAGAAACACTGGCTAGACTAAAGGATACCGATGAATTGGAAGAAAAGGCAACTAAATCATCCTAGGAGGAAGAGAAGACTGAGAACATTGTGGGATAAAGCCCCCTACCTAGCTTGCGCTCCTACTATATCCTGTTAGAGGCTGGAAAGATAATTCCACAAAAATTCGCAGTGCCACTTTTCTTTGCACTAGAAGAAGAGAGCGTGAGGACCCACACTTGGACTAAAATCGCAAAGTCCAAGGGTGTGGCGGATATAGGTCCCTTGGGAGAAAAACTCAAAGAGGGAAGAAAGGAATAGGCTATGGTACAACATGTGGAAAGTAGCTAGTGGGCCAAGCTACAGGAAGAAAACTTGCTGCTTAAACAGTAGCCATAGTTATAGGGACACTTTAAGGAAGATAGGCCCCACACCCTAGGAGAACAGCAGCAACAGGAGGAGCCCACAACAAAAAAAGCAACCCCTGATGAACCGCAGAGAAGAGAGGGGTTGGAGGCTGAGATTGAGGCACTGACTAGACAGTTACAGGAAAAGGAATTGCAAGCAACATAGGAGATACAGTCTCTAAGGCAGAAAATCCAAGAAAAGGAAGCCCAACTAGCCTGCATGGCTAGCTGGGCAATAGAGGCCATATATTGTAGGCAACCCACCAAATCATATGCCTTATACCTTAAGGAGCAATGGTTGCAGTTCCAGATCAACACCTTGGCCCATAGGGGCACCACTCCATTCCAAAACTATCATCAATTCATGGCTTTATGTGACAGTAGCTCGTCAGAGGACAAGGGCAAATTATCAGAGTTCTACTTACACAACTTGGTCCTTCCCAACATGAATTTGTGGGATCCCAACGCTGTGGTAGGAGATGTGCAACTTATGGCCATCACCTCTTGGCTAAATCATGAAGAAAAGAGAGCAGCAGAAGTCCAAAATGTTATGGACAAGGAACTAAAGGAACCACTAATGATCAGAGCATAGATGGAGGATCCCTCAGCACTAATATATGGCCACCAGCACTTGATGAATAACTCTCATGTCCTACCAGATTACATTGACCGACAAGCTTAAGCCATAGCCCATTTTGAGGACATGGAGAGGCTGTTGGGGGATAATTGTGTTCATGCTTGCACCCGGAGGTGGAAAACACTGTCCCACAGCCTAAAAATTAGATAATACCACTCCCCAACAAGGATGAGGGAGGCCTTGGCAAGAGTACCCCTCTACAAACAGGCTATGTAGAATCTTCAGGCCAACTGGATCGGCCTCAAGTTCAGTCCTCCCTTGCTTTTGGGGCTGCTGGAGGGAGTCAAAGAAGAGGAGGAACATAGGCAGTGGGAAGAAGTGGAAAGAAAAGCAGGATTCCATGACCGTGAAGAAGATATCACCTCGAAGGCTTGGGATGTGAGAGAGGTGGTCAAGGAAATCAAGGATGACGAGCTGGATTAGTTGCTCCGAGGATGAGCAGCCCATTTAGCAAGGGGGTGATGATGAGCCCCAGAATTGGGTATCTTATTGGGTTCATTTTGCCTAATTGTTCTTCGTCAATCCACCAATTTTCATATTTTATGCATGTTTTTTGAGTATGTTTATGTTAGTTGAACGAATGAGGATAGTCACTTGACCAAGAAGGCTAACACATTGTTAATGTAGATTTTTGGACAAATTTTGGGACCAAGGCCAAGAAATTATGAGCCAGATGATAGCCAAGCATGAAGGAACAAGGGTCAGGATTTGTAGGAAGGGTGTCCCTTACATTAAATGGCCCCTTCCTCGAAATCTCCACCCTCAGCTCAGAGCTTAGCAGGCCACCGAAAAGGATTCCCAAGGGAAGCCGAGCAGTCTTGTGTAAAGTGGCTGATCACTGGCAGTTTGAGAAGTCGAGCCCCTTGAGTTAAGGAGGGATGTTGGAGACCCTTGTAGTGCATAAATAGGAAGGCTTCCAGCCTTCATAGCTACTTTTTGGACTTTTTTTTTTTTTGCACTAGAGTGCTGTTATTTTCTCAGCTCATTTTGTAGCTGCTGTTGTATAACTTCCTTATGACATGGTTATTTTTTAGTAATGGAAAGCAGCTTTATTTGGCATCAGCTCTGAGTTCTTCTTAGGAGCCTGTAGCTCTTGGGGTTGGGCCCAACCCAAGTGCCAAGGCTTCCTCTGTGTACTGTTATTTGCTTTTCATGTCTTTGCAAAATAATTTTTGTTAAGTAGATTAGAATCTTGCTTGGTTACGTAGATCGTAGTTGAGGGTTAGAGGTTTTTTCAGGTTCATATTGATTTGATAGGTTAATAACAGGGAAGATCTTCAGAAAAAGGATATCAAGCACCTCGGATCTCACATCTCGCTCAGTGGGATCATGAGCTGGGACCAAGGTGACCTTGCTGCCACCAAAAACACTATCTTTACTTCACCATGCAATTATTAGTGTTAGATTCTCATTTTCCAGAGTTGATATCAGTTGTGGTTGCATGCTTCGGTTCATGATTGCTTAGTTGCATAGTTACTTCACATGATTTCATTGCAAATAAACTTCTGTTCATTTTCTCCGCTATTATCTAGGTCAGATTAGGTTAGAGTAGCTAAGTCCTTGATTTTCCAAGTCTTTGTTTGTTCAGTTTGAGAAATAACTTGGAGAGAACGTGTAATACTTCTCCATCTGTCCGTACTCCATCAATCCCACCTGCTCCATCCTCCAACTCAGATTCTTGCCTTATGTTTGCCACATTTTCTCACTTTGCTCTAAATTCCCATATTTTTGTGCAACATTGCTCTACCCCTTCTTGAACAAATCCAACCATCCTCGCCACTCCTCAACTCTATTTACCAAGTCCTAGACCTCCTCACACCCTTATCTCACCTCCATACCCACTCCTTCACCTTTCTTCCTCCATGAATCCTCCAAAATCCCCTTTTCTGAACATCCTGTAGAAAATTACAGAACATCCTGTAGAAATTCCATAACATCTTGTAGAACTCCTGCAAACTTCCTGTAGAAGGTCACGAAAGTAGTTTCTTGATATAAAAACTCTGTGAAACTCTTTGGAAGGGTGCTAGGGACCCATTAGGCCCTCTCCAACCCTTCCCAACCTCTTGGAAGCATTTTCTCTTGCCAATCCACCTCTGTAAAGTCAAAAATAGTGAAAGCACATGCATGATAATTCTGACAACTTATTCAAAAATACAAAAGGATGTTTTCTTCAGATTATACTATAGGAGTAGCTTAGGAACATGCATTTTACCATCCTAGAAGTTAATGGCATCTCTTCTAGTACCTTGCATCATCTTTCTTGCATCAGTAGGGCTAGCTGGTAAAATTGGGGTTTACTAGGGTTTGCATTTCCTTTTAGCTTTTCAGTTTCTTTCCACAAGTAGATTAGCTTCCTTTGAGTTAGCTTCCATCCATCAGTTAAAAAGCTTCTTCTCAAAGCTCATAGAAGTTGGCTTAAGCTCCTAGCAGACTTGTGGCAGCTGACCAAGTGACAGCTATGGCAAGAGCTAGTACTTGTTCATACAGCACCATCGCTTCCAAGTTTGTTACGAACTACCGGATTGATAAAAGTAAAGAAGGGAGTCCCAGGAGTTGCAACATTATTGCTACAATACTAGAGCCCACCAATATTCAATACATATTCTCCCATGGATAACTTGATATTATGGCACTTTCCAGAGCAATTTATGGTTCCTCCACTTGCAACCATCACTTGACACTCTGGTGTTGGATATAGGAAGCCATTGAATGCCTTTGTTATCTTACAATGAACAAAATTATGGGTATTTCCTGAATCAATCAACACTATTACCTTTTTCTTCTTGATATGTCCTTCTATCTTGATAGTTTGAGGAGTAGTAATTCCAATCAATGCATTACAAGATATGGTCGGATTCATTTCTTCTTTGTCTAGGGTGTGTCCCTGGATTATATCCTCTTATTTTGACATTTCTTGTTCCTTTTGTTCCTCCTCTTCACAATCTATGTAGAATAATTTCTTCTCAGCACACTTATGACCTTTAGTGTATTTTCTATCATAACTTTAACAAAGCCCTTTTGCTCTATTTTGTTCCAATTGTTGTGGTGTCAACCTTGTAGGTTGTGCAAGGCCGGGGGCAGCAACACTTCCATATTTATAGCTGTGAGTGGTAGGCTTACTTGTTTCCATAAGTTTGCTTTCCATTTTCATGCTAACTTGAATGCCTTCTCCAATGAATCAGGTTCCCAAAGGTGAACCTGATGTTGGATATTATCCTTTAAAGTCCCTATGAACACATCAATCCTATGCTCCTCTAGAATATCTTTTACCCTTATGTTCAATTTTTGGATGTCCTCAATGTGCTCCATCGTTGAACCCTTTTGTTTGAGATTTATCAATTGGCTAAAAATGGTGTTTCTTTTTGTATCCTCATATTGTGCTATCATTTCTTCTGTAAAAATTTCCCAAGTGAAAATCTGCTTACAATAGAAAAGCCATCGATACCATACAAAGTGATTTGGTTCCAAATATAAAGCTGAAATATGTACCTTTTCTGTGTTTTGCACATTATGGAGATCAAAAAATTGCTCCATCTGTAGTATCCATGTTCTGGGATCCTTGCCATCAAACTTACACATATCGATTTTTGGAACATGGTCGGTCTTCATTCCAACATTAGAGTTTATGAAATCATGACTAACATTTATTTTGTTCTCATCATGAGTTTCCTTTACTACCTTTTCACCATTAGTGACCATTTCTTGTGGCAACTTATTCAAATTTATCTTCAATTCTTCCATCTTATCGTGTATGCCATTCATCTTAGCATCCATGCCATTCATCTTAGCATCCATGCCATCCATATTAGCTTCCACACCATCCATCTTAGTTTCCATGCCGCCCATCTTAGCTTCCAAGTCATTCATCTTAGCTTCTACGCCTTTCTTTAAACCCTCCATATTAGCTTCTATGTCTTTCTTTAAACCATCCATCTTATTTTCTGTTACCTTTTGTGTGAGTGAAATTTGTTGCACTTGGTTTCGTAATATTGATATATCATGTTGCATTTCTTCATCTTCTTCATGAGTCATGCTAGAGCTCTCAGGGTGCTTACTAGGTGTTTCCATTTTCTTTCTTCAGGGCATCAATTACCAATGATAATGCTTTGCTATGCCCTTTGAATTCCTTCAAACTAATTTTTCAAACCAAGCTTATGCAAAAATTTATAAAATACACACCTTTTTTCACTTATAGGAGCTCGATATTGAATCTAATGTATGTCTCTAATTTTGGATCTCTCAGATCTAAAATTGTGACCTGCATTAGCCCTCTGTGTCCTCTTTCCAATGCCACCAGTCTAATCAAAATTGGATTCTCCAAGAAAGAGTTATGCCAAATCTCTCATAGTGACCTGATTATAGACTATTTTAGTAGAGTCAAATTGTATGACATGCCACGTGTCACTGTTTCTACCTTAGTACCTAAAATTGATACACAAAAAACTAGAGGTTGTTATCTTTCTGAAACTTCTTATGAGATTTCAATCTGATTCTCAAAACAAAAGTTATGATGATTTTCCCAAGGTCACCTGTTTGGAATGTAATTTAGGAGTCTACAAAAATGCCAACTTCCTCAGATCATATCTTCGCAAATATAGCAAGCAAAGGTCTACAATGTGAACCGCAGTTCAAAACTATGTCAGCCCAAATTGGTGTTTGTTTTAGCTCTTGAAACTTAGTAGAAGCAAAGTTATAGCGAAAATGGCATGATGACTTGTTTGGAGTAGCGAACACTTAGAATCCAAAGCTCTGATACCAAATATTATGAAACCATATCACAAAAAGATAGAAAAGATAGATCAACACCTTAGAAATAAGCCTCTTTAAGGTGGTAACCTCCTTTACATTACACAAATGAACAATTCTTAGATGGTTCAAATGACAAAACCTTCTTTCTATATATAGGAGTCTACGGAGTCACAATATAAGCAATCTGATCTAACAATAATAATACAAAGGCACAAAAATAACCATAGAGGGATTGTGTGGGGCATAATAATAATAATATGGGGATAATAGGGCACGATAATAACAATAAGGGATACAACGACAATAGTAATGGGGGGATCACTAATATTATAGGGACCTAAGACTCTACATGTGTTACTTAACATTCTGTGGTCACATTTAATATTTATGTTGTAAATGTTTGCAGTTTTGGGGCTAGCCTGCCAGCCATCCTACCTACTACTGGTCTCGTCTATTCACATGTCATGCGGTATTACAACCGTTCAAACCACGTGGTTACATGTAAACCTCTAACGTTATCCCCTAAGAGCCGGGATACCTGTCACATGCGCACCCGAAGCTAGCAGTTACGGTCAGCCCTGGTGGTCAAGCTTGGTGGAGTGCAAAAAAAGGGTAGTTATGACAAATTAGTTACAGTTGACTACAATTAGCCAAATTTAGTGGAGGATCACTAGGAGTTACTAATTAAATGCACTCTAGAAGTGATTTTCGACCTATGAGAGTGAACCAAGAGGCACGTTAGGCTAATTGAGGCCTTCTGAAGCCAATCGAATAGTCCAGAGAAGCTGAAGAAGCCATATTCAAGGAGATTTTCATCGAAGGAGATTTTGGAGCTTAGGCCCAACAGTGGTTGGAGGTAGTTGCAAGAGCTACCAGTATCTCTTCTTAGCAAAATGACAGTCATTGCTAACTGTAATGAGCCTTCTGACTCCATTGCAAGGGTTTACAGAAGCATATGAAGACTTATAAAGGCCAAGATGCTACAGGGATGTTTGAATCATCCTAGTGCCAACCATAGAGGAAGGCTTAGATCAGGGATTTAGTGCTCATTTAGAGCAAATGAACAGTCTATTGTTGATGTCTGATATGTTCTAGAGATAGTAGAAAATGTTTTAGAGATAGTTGAAGAACTATGAAGGAGTTTGTGCCATCAAGAAGCTCAGTGCATTGATTGAAGGAATCAAGTCTAATGGATCTTAGATGTGTTTGCGTAATGATGACAGCCATGATAGGGATATGGATGGTTTTCTAATCCCATTGGTTCAGTTAATAACCATTGGAGTTGAGTATGGAACTCATAAAAGAATTGAAGCCATAATCCCAAAGAGCCAAGTCAATTTGAAAAAAGCTCAAGGAGATTTAGACCAGAATATTCGGGTGAACTGCTAGATTAAATATTCTTTTATGTGTTGATGTTTATTTGTTGCATTATATGGATGTTATGTGTGTTTAATATTAGCAGAAACAAATCAACTTAAAGCAGTTAAAAACAAACAAAGACATACACCTATTTCAAATACTTAATTCTACAATTGTCAGCATAAGCTAGATCAAATAATTGTTAAGCTTTGGAGTGAGAGGTTCTTGTAAGCATAAGAAGATGTTAAACCCTCACTTCATATTAGTTAATGACCCTGCATTTTTAAGTTAATTTTCCATGTTTGTCTCAGTTAGGTTAATACCTTTTGGGGTGGAATTTGGATTTATTTTTACCGGTAAGATAATTTTTTTGATATTTTGGATTTTTATGTTTTTCATCAAGAAAAATTATGTTTCAAAAAAATTCCTTCAATAGTGATGTTATAATAATAAATTAACTTTTAGACAATAAAGTTTTGATTAAAATATTACCTCTCAATAACAACGTTATCTTATTTATTTTCATATATATATGACAAGAGAAAAAAAAATTGATCACCACATACAAATGACTTATTTAATCCTAAATCTTATTATTCCTTTATAATTAATAATGATAATATATTTTCTATTTTAAAATGTATTTTTTATGTCAAAATTTCTCAATAACCAAATTAACAATCAAATTAAGATTAAAATTAATTGTCAGAAAATAAAAGTACATGATTGTAACTCTCCTTCAAAATATTATATAGAGTCTCACATATCAAAGACCATGCAATGGAGGCTACTTTGAAATTCTTATTATAATTTTAAACTTGAAACATATCAGAGTAATGACTAGTTGATTTTGTTTCAGAGTAACAAAAGGACATGATCTCCTTGTAAATGCTAAAACACTCCCTCAAAGAATAAAACTTAAATCAAAATACACTATGAAGCTTCATAAAACATGGAAAGAAATATGTTATTTGAGAACCTAGTGAGCACTCTTGCAATATCATTCCCTTACCTTATGCATGAAGAGGTGAGATCTTATTATTATATCTTGGGATGAGGCACTGACTCAGTTCATAGGGCCTCACATTTATTCGTTGAACCACTAGCCTTCATGCACCTCTGTATCCATATATGCAAAAGTAACTCCCACCCTTCCTCTCAAAGAAAGTCTTTTTTGTGGTGCTATACCATGGAGGGGACGGATTGACTTTGGTTGTTCCCTTTGGGCATCACCAAAAGAAGGATGGTTTCCCACATGAACAGAGGTTGGGAAATATTTATCCTTATATAGATGTAGGAATATGTCTACATATTCATGTTTGCCAAGATGGTTTGTGAGCCAGAAAGAGGGTATTAAAATTTCGATCGCCATTGATGGAGGAAAATGGAGAAAGAATTGAGATGGTTATTTTATAACATGATTCCTCTAAAACAAATTCTTCTGAAACTAAATCATTCTTGCCCTTTGGGTTTACTCTAATCTCCCTCCTCTTATTGGTGGCATGATCGAGGGTAAGAAATAAATAGGACAACTATTCAGGATAAATATTCTACAAAATATACCACATGCATTGATTTCCTACCCGTTATACGCTTACCCACTTTAATTTAAAGCCTATAAGTTCTATTGCCTATGCTAATTTTCCCTACTATTTCTATTTTGATTTGAAGGACATCTTTGAAACTTGCCAATGATGAGGAGACTAAGGATGTTGTGTGAGGCTTTTCAACAATCTTATGAAGGGCTTGCAAACATAGTCATTCATTTATATCAATGCTCTACTGATAGGGACTTATTTCCTTCTTTCAGTGCTTGAGTCACGTACCTCATTAACTATATATTTTCCACATCTTATGCCCATTTACCAATGGCTTAAGTGGCCTAACTTCCTAGGGATAACATTACATTACAATATGTGACCTAACTTTACCTACCTACATTACCTGACCTAACTTGTTGTTGTCACTTGGACAAATGCCCTCCAAAATTTTCCTTATATCTAGAATTTTGGAGCCTCCTTGTGATCTTATGATCTATCATCTCAAGTTTTTCATGGTCAGTTCATGATTAATTGATGCTTTTCTAGGTCCTTATGTTTTCTTGTGAGATTATAATTTTTGAAGTCACTTTCTTAC
>APFE030021079.1:0-22180 GCA_000404065.3 Pinus taeda
CTTGAAGAAGAATATGATCAGAAATTTTTCAGCCACCACACATACAACTCATCCATTCCAAAGGGTAAGTGAAGGTACGTCATTTTCTAACTTTTGACCATAGAATTCCATAAAAGCTAGAATGATAATTGTTGGAAAAACATTTCTCTTCCTCATTTCATAAAATTGCCAATACCATTAGTTGGGGGGGGGAATACAATCATTTTCATATCTTGCCATGTCCATATCATATTCAAGAGCTCACATACTTCCAACAGATACTAAATATTACATTGTTATTATGAGCATACAATGGCTTTTCAAAAAAAAAAAGTGCTTAAAGGATAAATTGGATACAAACAAAATCATGGTTGTCACACAAGAACCAAACATCATGCAATCCAATAAAGATATACTTTGCAACAATAATCAAAATATCATTATGCAAAGTCAAAGATCAAAATAGAATTCAACAACAAAAAATGGTTGTAACACAAGAACCAACCATGTTGTCATTCAAGTAAAACACTTTGCAGAAATATGAAGTTATCAAATGATATCATGCAAAGCTAAGCCAAAGCTCAAAGATCAAAAGAAGTAATGTAATATATATTGCATTAGGACATGCAATAACTTCAGTTGGGGGGTATGTTGGGTCTTGAAAATGTTATTCATTTCCATTACACTTTCACTATTATGTCCATTATATCACTTCCATTTCACCTCCATTTCACTACTATGTCACTACATTCATCCCACTTTAATTATCATTCGGCCACATTTATGTTTTTCCAAACTTTATTAATTCTTAGCCTTTTTAGGTGAATTTGTGGTTAAATAATAGAAAATAATGTACATATGCTTATACCTAACAAGTGAGTTGAGATTGTTGACATGTGTAGGTCAAAAGGATACTTCTAGAAGACCCTTATGTGGCACTCTAAGGCCAAATTCGAATTTGAGTGGAAAGAATCATGGCATCATGAGGATATGTGTAACAACTCCTAATTGTATTGTAACTCTAAGAATACATGTGTCTTATCAGTTCCTATTTTGATTAGGAATTTAGAGGTAAAGGGAGAGATTCATGGACTCTCATTAATGAGATGGCTCTCATCTTTTTGTATAAATAGGAGATCTCTCTCCTTCATTTGTTAGTCTTACTTTAGAGTTTAGAGCTTAGCTTGTAAGTCTTAGCTTAGCTTGGAGTTTGTAGTTCTTCCTTGATGGCTTTTGAAAGCTTTGGAGAGCTTTGTTGTACTTTGTAATTTTGAAGAATTTGAATAAAGCTTTGATGTTCTCAACATGGAAGGAGATGTGAAGTAGATGTCATGGAGCATATTAGAATGTAAGGTAGAGTAGATTTCATTTTGTAAATTTTGCTTTGATTCATTATGTCATTTGATTGCTTTCAAGTTTGATAGATTAGATTTTTCATTCATGCAATTTTAATTCATGCAAGTGTGTTCAACCGGTTGATTGTAGATTAGTAATGCACATAGCTTTTTAATGACTAATAACATGATGGAATTATCTTGTCCTTCTACTGATTTATTTTCTTAGTTCTAATTCCAGCATTGTTTATTTCTTTCAGTTTTGTTTTTTTCATTTACTTTTCTGCAAGATAGATATTAGACTACTCATGTCATTTTCAGTTACCTCCTATAGCTAGAGCGAGTCGAATGGTGAGGGATTGAAGTATGAATGCGTAGTTTGGTATTAGTTTATTTTTCTGCAAGTTAATGATTAGATTACTCATGTCATTTTTAGTTACCTCCTATACCCAGAGCGAGTCGAATGGTGAGGGATTGAAGTATGAATGCGTAGTTTGATTTTAGTTTCATTTTATGAAATTTAGATATCAAATTACTCAATTTTTTTATGATTACCTCCTATAGCCAAAGCGAGTCGAATGGTGAGGGGTCAGAATATGAGTTGATGTAATATGATTTAGTTTACTTTGCTTACAGGTTTTGAATTGCTTTGAGTTCAGTTTTCTTTTTATACAACAACAAGGATACTAGGTTTCATAATCACTAGCTCATTGTTTGGTTTAATTAGAATTTAGGTACATTTTTATTTTCTCTTAGTAATTGATTTCATCATTGCAAGTTTGAAAATCTTTTTGAAAACTTTGAAGTTTGGAAATTATTTTAAAGGTCACCATTGCCTTGAACACTTATATCCATACTTGATTTTTAGAATTGCCATCTCACATTAGGGAATCAACAAGAAGATAAACCCAAAAACAAACCAAAAATCAAAAATGACAAAGAAGTAAGAAATTGGTTATCTTGCATATATAGTGCACTTCACTTCAGCAGTTTACGACTCCCAGATTGACAATTTATATAGCAATTTAGGACACACTAAATTGACCAAATAGCAATATTGTCAAAAGACAAGAAAGGAAAACCAATATCTGCCAACTTTCCTGAAAGACATACGAGAAGAGTGTGGCAGAACAAAAAAGAGAACCAAAAGGGAATTTTGGATCGATGCTCAAGTTGTAGGATTCTAGATTAAGGACCCAATGCTAGACCTGGGGTCAGATGTAAACATTCTACCTAGAAAAACATGGGAGGCGTTGGGGAAGTTGCAACTTAAATATTCACCAATACAATTGAGGATGGCAAATCAATATTGTATCTTGCCTATTGGAAAGTTGGAGGATGTAGAGGTGGATGTATCAGGAGTAAAGACATATACTGAATTTGAAGTAATTGATATAATGGGTTACAAGGACCTGTACCCAACACTTCTTGGTATCGACTGGGCATATGAAAACTATGTTGTCATTGACCTGAAGAAGTTAATGATCTGTAAAGGAGAAGGGATACAACCTTGGATCCATATCAAGGACCTAGGTTCACGGAACCTGTGGATGACTGAGACGAGCTGGGAATGTTAGACCAGTTGTACAGGGTAATGGCAAGAAAGAGAGAAGATTATATAAATCCTACAGAAGGAGGATCAGTCAGCTGGAAGAGTATTCAAAGCTTAGAAGTTGGTTTAGAAGTAGCGTGGGATGCATGGAAGTAAGGGGGATATGAAATTGATACCAAACCTTGCGTGAAGATATGCAAGATAAACTGGATAGGGGCAAAGGTAACCGACTATCCCAAATTTCACAGTATTGAATCAGTAGACATATTTTTAAACAAGGTAGATAGAGACATAAGAGAATATCACAAGGTTCCATTATTAGATATCACACTACACGCCACCCCGAAAAGGTGGTGGAGAGCGCACTGCAACACACTGCTTGAATGGGGAACTATCAAGCGAGCCATGAGAGAGAGGTTTAGTCAAGAAGAAGAAAGGTCACAGAATAGGGTGAAGTATAGAGGAAACTCATATCTTAAGAAGCATTTAGAAGACTGCACAGAAAAATGGGAAAAAGAAAAGGTACCGAAGGAACTTTGGGTGCATTTATTTATACACACTCTAGGTAAAATCCCGCAAGCATGGTACATTGTTATGTGGAATTGTGCATCTACAGATAAACACAATTTCCCTAGGTGGGTAGCTACACCTGGAACAACAAAATTAAAGTGCTTAACCTTTTTCTATAGAAGATTAAGACAGGGGACCTACTTTTTATCTTTCGCTTTCCCTTTGTCTCCTTTGTATGGCTCCCATCGCTCCTTCTCGAACTTAATCTGCTCGACAAGTACCTGCAATCATAAATGGAGGACAAAAACCAATCAAAGCAAGAGATCTATCTACTATAAGAAAATGGAATCGAAAGAATTTACACATATAATCATCATACATAAATACAAGAATATGGAAAAAGGTGTAAACAACTTTATTGAGTAGAAGCAAGAGTTACAACCATGAAGTCCGATCCAATGTCACTCCTCCAGCTTGTGTTCCAACCAACATCACATCAAGAGTACAACACACTGGCAGCATAACAATACTTTCTTAAAATCTTAAACCTCACACCAATAGTATCTCCTTACAAATTCTCAAAGTCCAGCCCCTGATCACTTAGATGAGTGCTCAATTTATAGTAAAATGGAGGAGGTTTGGTCATAAATGAGGGTATTGAATGGCCTTCCAATCTTAGAGTTAGTTTCCATGGAGGAAGGGATGAGAGGGTAGGAGGTTACTTAACTCATTCCCTATCCAATTTCGAGCTCATAGGAGATGATAAGTGTGGGAATATTCTAGAAGGATCCAGAAGATAAGAATATTCCCAGAACCCTATGAGGAGTTTGCTCAATCTCGCCCAACGTAGGTCAAAGTGGGCCTAAGTGCTCTGAAATGCACCCTGACATGGGCCTGCCTGCACTGAAGCACACTTACCCCTGGCCAAGGTTGTGTTGGTCCCTTAAGGAGGCATTTCTGGAGGGCTTCAAGCCAAGAAACTCTCAGGGAAGGAGGCATTCAAAGTGCTGACTTGTCTAGGCTATGTAGCAAGTGAATTAGGGTTTGATGAGCCCTAAAAGTACTGATATGAATGTTGGGGGTGATGTGCCCAAATGGATCTGTAACAGTTGCCCCCTAAAGCATGAAGTTGAAAATGATAATGTCGAGTGATATGCTTTATGATGTGATGAGGAGGTTCCGAAGTGGATGGTGACCTGCATCAATTCCAATACATAATATCATGATCTTTTGGATTTTTCATGAATTTCTGAGGGAAGGCATACCCATGCTCAACATATAAACTTTCATTACAAGTACATAGATAGTCGTCTACATATATAAACCCATGAATGGATGACCATCAATGTAAAGCCATTGTATGGATGATTTGGTACTTTCCTGAAATCGCAGCCCGAATGGATGAAACTAGATCCAGGGTCTTCTATCTTGTTCAATCGTTCATTCAAGTACAATTCTAACCATGTGAATATGTGATTTGAGGTCAAACATGGGAAAACACCATCTGATTACCAGCCAATGATGTAAGCTATTAACAGACGCGAGAGAAATCATCGATAATAATAATGATCCTCAAGGTATTGCAGTACATTTTTCATGGTGTGAATGGATGTTTTGATGTTGAACACCATACAAAGTCTTTCAGTCGAAGGACAATGATGTCAACCTATTGCTAGAAGTGAGAAACTTGCCATTGATGTATGCAAGCCTCAAGGTAATGGAAGGGTGTTTCTAAGTCAACTTCTTAGATAATGTACTGATATAGACAAGAAGCGACTTGTCGTAGGAGGGCCTTGATGTATCCCACATCAACGAAAAGAAATGATTGTAATGATTTTTGGAGACGGAATGTAACTGATGACACAAGGTTCAAGAATGGTGGTCATAAAAATGAAGTTTTATGAGTATTGCAAAGGATGAATTTCGACTGAGTGACTTCTCTTGAACATGTCGGCAACACTAAATGAATTGGCAGCATTGACCCAAAATCAAAGTAATGGATGGTATGATAGACCAAGGTATGATGACCATCAAGAAGATAACCCAATCCATGTAGTCACAGTGATGAAGTGAAAGTGTCATGTTCAAAAGCAACCTGCTACCATAAAGTGGTTTACCCCTTTTCCCATTTTCCCTAGTCACTGTTGACCAGTACCTCTTTATTTTTTATAAATCTTGAGGAGGATAACATATGCTTGTTGTATAATTCCACCCTTCGGGTGAATCCATCACTATGTGATGTTTTAACGAGTCTAGCAATGGTGAAACTCAGTCTTGTCATGATGGACAAGTTTGTCGCTATTTGATGTTTTAACGAGTTTAACAATAATGATAACTTAGTCCTTTTCATGTTTAGAGAGTTTGAAAAGGGACAAAAAGAAAACTCCACAAGTTCTTTGTCTCTCAAGTCCGAAAAAGTGTAAAACTATACAAGAGAGAACCTATTGACCATGTTCGATCAACGTATTCCTTTTTCGTAAATAATCTATCTCAGTCCGGAAAAGAGTTAAAATTATACTGAGTAGATGTTGTTTCCAATCTATTAGCAAGCTGAAAAGGACAAGCGCTCGACAATATTTTCATATTTCGAGAATTTGAAAAGAGCTTAAAGAGGACCCCACTTAGAGGAATGAGTGGTGACTAGGATAGCAACTGGTTCCAGTGATGTTGGAACTTCTCAAAACATGTTGATATATGTGAAGAGGTTGGCTAATAAGACCACTCATTGCAATTGTTCCTCAAAATGGGTAAAACAACCAAGTGAAAGCAAATGATTGGTCAAGCAGATAGTGACGATGGAAGGAGAAAAAACCAAGGCTCATCTGACGGAAGAGGCTGATAGAATGGAAATCATGAGGGTTAAAATGGAGATGGGTTCATTTTTACACAAGCTTGACCCATAGGGAACTATGATTGGATTCAGTTTCATGTTTACACAAGATTGAAATGAAAAACTATCCTTGAGATTGGTTTACATGCCCCTAGCATGATGACTTGATTCTAGGTGCATGCCCCCAAGCTTCATTGCATTCACCTAAGTAGACTATTTGTGGCTATCAGGTGGATGGAATGAAGGTTCATTTATGAGATCAAGTGAAAGACTCAAGTCAGATTTTACAAGATCTAATCAATGACTCAACTTGGAACTTCACTCCAGGGGACCTTGTTTCATTTTTTAATGAGCTTGACACAAGACAAGGAACTCTACTCTGATTCCTTGTTTCATTTTTTAACGAGCTTGCACAAGACAAGGAACTATGCTCATGGGACTTGTTTCATTTTTTAAAGAGGTTGACATAGTAAAAGAACTATCCTCATATTCCTTGTTTCATTTTTTAATGAGCTTGACACAAGACAAGGAACTATGCTCATATTCCTTGTTTCATTTTTTAATGAGGTTGACACAAGACTAGGAACTATCCTCATATTCCTTGTTTCGTTTTTTATGAGGTTGACACAAGACCAAGAACTATCCTCATATTCGTTGTTTCATTTTTTAACGAGGTTGACACAAGACCAGGAACTATCCTTATATTCCTTGTTTCATTTTTTAACGAGATTGAAACAAGATAAGGAACTATGCTCATATTCCTTGTTTCATTTTTTAACGAGGTTGACACAAGACCGAGAACTATCCTCATATTCCTTGTTTCATTTTTTAACAAGGTTGACAAAAGACCAAGAACTATCCTCATTGTTGGTCACTTTAATTGCTTATTAATTAAACAGTCGAGTGCCATATAAATTGTCAACCTAGGGAAGTCTGATTATTTCAAAGGAAACTACATACTATATGTACTCAATCTTAATAGCACTAAAAGTTGTAGTACAAACAAATCACACCTCGAGTAAAGCTTCACTCTGTGTTACAACAATTATACTCTATTGCAAATATCTAACAAGAGATGAATAATTGAACAGAAAGAATAAATCTGCAAAGGAAAACAATGGCTATGCTATAACAGAGGATCAGGACCCTATCCCCAGAGCGGGAACCTTCAGCACCTGCCTTTGTTTATGTAGTTCACCAATTCACTCTGTAAACCTAATCACCGGTGAGACACTCATGAAATAACATCAATCGATTAAGAAAGAAACAGAGTTTCAGCAAAGGTAAAACAACATCCAGAAATAGTACTTGTTAACAAGGTATGAACAGAAATCACACTTAACACACTGCAGAAAGATAATGGGTGAATCTTGTGATGAATGTGGGCCCTGTCCTTCTCACAATATTCCCCAGGAAACAAGAACTAAAATGAGATGTTCAGAACAAAACTTTATTCATTCATCAATATACCATGTTACAGAAAAGATTCAATCGCATTCCCTCAGCTAAAACCTCTTGTTACAGTATGTTCATCCCCCCTTCAAATGTAGATATCTCCTCTTTATAAAGAGGAGACATCTATTACAAAAGATTTACATTATAGATTCTAGTTCAACCCATTATACAAAAATAGGGAAATCAGTTTCCCGTCAACAGAATGTTGTTACAGTAATTTAGATTATGAACGTTACATCCAATGTAACAACTTCCTCGGTGATCGATCAGGTTCCTCTATTGCTGTCAAATTTAGTATGCAAATCTCAACTATTTCAACTTCGAGATTTGCGTGCTGTTCTTGCTATTTCAACTTCAAGATTTGTGTGTTGTTCCTGCTGTTTTAGCAACTGCAAAAGATAGTCCCACCAACTTCAGGCAGTTTCAGCAACTAATCAACTTCAAAGATTAATTATGAAGACAGCATGATTATATGTTAAATAATTAAACATATAGTGATGAGAAGAGTCACTGCATAAATTTGGAATAATTGAGTCAAAACACTAACAAGGACTTTCAAATATGGGTTGAAAAGGGTGATATTATAACAAAATGTATAGTCAGAAAGAGACAATATGAAGTCCTAACATCCCCCCCAACTGAAAGGATTGCATGTCCCCATGCAACTTCTACTCTGAGTCTGAGTTGGAATACTGGGATGTACAGTGCAAATTGCTTATGCAGTAAGTATAGAAAGTGATGTCAACCATGTCTCTAAAACCTTGGACATTCTGAACTCTTTTCCATGCTGCAAGCCCCTCCTTGTTGGACAATGTGAACTGAGCCTTGTATTGTTGTCCTGGCAGCCATAGAAGAGGTAAGTGAAAGTGATAACCCAACCATTTCTCAACACACTGTTGAATACATTTAGCATATTTAGGTATTCGTGAGATTGCTTCCTGAAGATTGAGAGGGTTAAAGGGATGGTACTCCCTTCTCTCCTTAGGGCAGTGTTCCCAAAATAGATTGCTTGCTTGTATGGCCAAAGTTCCCTTAGTTTTGACAAAATGTTGGCAGTCCTCCAAGACTGATGCCTGTAGTTTTCTGATATGGTCAGTCATTCCTGGCTCTCGTAGAACCAGTTGATGTTCAACAATAAAAACAGCGGCATTCTGTGGCTCAACTCGGATCCAGAGAAGGCAGTTCTCTTCATTGTGTGTTGCTGACATGAAAGCATTTTGCCAGGTAAGCTGATTAGCCAAGAAAGAAACGAAGGCTCTAATCTAAATATCACCAATGAGAGGAATTAAATTAAGCTTCCTATCTTCAGGCATGGCCTCATTATGAAGATAGAGTTCACATAACAAATTATGTTCACTATTTGACACTTTTGCAAAAGTCTCAATAAACTGTTGAGGTGTAGACACCTCGTGGAGTCGTCCATCTCTGATCACTTTCACTTGGAGGAACGCTAAGCGTTCTCTCAGAAACACAGAATAATTAAAATATGGTTTTCTAGTGGCGAGTAATCTTTGAACCACAACACAAGGAAAACAAAAAGACAAAAACCAGGCTACCTCTTATCTTTGAACCAGGTCAAAGATAAGAGACAGTCTGGTTTTTAGCTTTTTGTTTTCCTTGTGTTGTGCACGACACTGTTCGAGGACTTCCCAATTTCTATATACATGATTCAGCCATAATGGTTTATGTTGCTAAAATGCCTTTTCTTGTGACAGATCATACTCTCTCTTCCATGTATCCCTCAGTTCTTGAAAACTGGAGCCCTGAGTGAAAACAGGCCTTACACATTGAGGTTCAGTCTGGGTACATAGAGTCTTTAAAGACTTTGGTGCTGGTTTTTCATCTGTAACAACTAGGGTAGGCCGGGGTAGTTGTGGCTTTATTGCTTCCTCAGAGGTCCTTGAAGGCCCTGTTGGTTCTTGTGTAACAGCAAGGCGTTCCTTTATAACTATGGCAGGAGCAGATACAGGAGTGGATCTAGGCAATGGGACTTCGATTATCTTATAAACGGCTCGAGAATAGAGATCACCACATTCACTGCACATGTATTCATTGTGTCGATCCTTTTCTACACTCTTCTCAGCTGCAGATGCTACCTGAGCTAAAATATACAGATTGAGTTCTTTTTCATAAGCTTCCCTTGCCATCATTAACTCATGCTTATAAGCCTCAATCTCAAATTTCAAAAACTCGTTTTCTTCTTGAAGGGAGGTTAAAGTAACTGGGCCTTCTGTAGCAGTTACAGGTTCCAGTGGATGGGAGGATCGTTGTTCGGTGGCAGCTTCATCATTTGCATCCTCAACAGGTGGTTCTTGTGTAACACTTGTTAGGTCAGTGGCTGGTTCTTTTGTAACAGCCACATCTAGGTCTTCTATCTTTTATTTCTCAACAGGTGGTTCTTGTGTATCACCTGTTAAGTCAGTGGCTGGTTCTTGTGGAGCAGCCACATGCTGTACATCGTCTTGGGTGTCTACTTTTGATAAATCAGCAGCTGGTTCTTGTGGAGCAGCTGTGTCTTATGAAAGAAATGATGTCACAAAATCCTGAACACTTTGCATTTCGGTACCCGAGGGTGAGGAAGGTAAGGATTCAGGCCCTTGTAGGGTACAGGGTTTTAGGATGATAGATGGGGAATTTGGGGTGATGGTATCAGTTGCTGCAGATATCCTCATTCGTCTTCGAGGTAAGGAGGCAGGAAAAATAGTGGTTTTTCTCTTACAAACATTTTTGCTTAAGGTAGGGGGATTATCAGTAATAACAGCTTCCTTAATTGGAGCCCTTGTTCTTCTCTTTAGTGGGGGTGCAGCTGTTTGGTCAATTTAGTGTGATCTAAATTGCTATTTATAATGTCAACCCGGGGTTCGTAAACTGACGAAGTGAGGTGTACTATATGTACTTAGATAACCATTTCCTTAGGCTTTTGTCGTTTTAAGCTTTTTAGTTTTTGGATTTTATTTTTCTTTAATGTGTGATGATGAAAGTGAAGTGTGAAGTGTGTGGAGTGTAGATGGTGATGATTTCTAAACTTGAAAAATGCTTAAAAGAAAACTTTACAGTAACTAAAATGAAATCAATTCTTAAGAGAAAACAAAATGCATCAAAAAGCGAACTAATGACAATGGCCCAGTATCCTTGCTGCTGAAAATGAAAAGAAAGCAAAAACTTGGAAAACAACTCAAACTTAAAGCAAAGAAGCTAATTCACACTACTCTAACTTTTCAGATACTTTTCCCTTCAGCTCAATCTACCTGATTGGAAGTAATCATAAACAAGTTAAGTAATATGATATTTAACTGTTCAAGAAGGTAAATTGCATAAAAGAAACTAATCACACTACTTGAATTCTTCAAATCCTTTACCCCTTAGCTCAATCTACCTTGGGGGAGTAATCATGAACATACCAAGCAATATGATAACTAAATGTAAATTGTAGAAAAGAAATTAATCACACTACTTAAACTCTCTTAGTCCTTTACCATTCAGCTCAATGTACTTTATGGAAAGCAACCATGAGTAAGTAATATGAAAACTAAATCACAATACAGTTAGTAATATTCTGATTTCCTGGTGATATAGTCATTTGACCACAGAAAGAAATCATAAATTGTTAAGCAGTATGATATCTAACTAGCAGAAAAAGAAATAAGCAAATAACAACTTGAAAAGGACAATGTTGAATGTAAACTCCAGAAAATAAAAGTTAGCAGGAAGGACAAGATGATCTCATATGCCAAAAGTTATTAAAAAGATGAAAAATTGCCCGGGCTACCTAAGAGAACCTGCAAAAAGCACTGATCAGTTTACAACTCTAAGAAAACAAAAGTAAAGATATGAACAGCAGAAACATAAAACATATTATGTACAAACTAATGATAAAACAAAAACATAGTGAAACTAAACAAACACTTTACAAGGCTTCAGCGTGCAGGGGCCCTCTGCCACTTCAGCCAATCAAATAATCACACGGCTATCTTCAGAAAAGTCTTCTCATGTATTTAAATCAACAGCATATAAAACAGCGGGGTGATAAGATAACCAACAGCGCAGAAATTACATAAACAGTTCCAAATTCACATGTATCAAAAGTCTCCCTACAGCGTTCAACAACACGTTATTTATAATGCAAAATACCACAGCTAACTAAACAACTACTGCGCTATTAACTGCGTTGTCATAGACACGTAGATCTCTTCAGCCGAGATCTAGTGTAACTGTCATTATGCTTCTTAAATCTTCGGAGTGGTTGGCTATTAGATTCACGGTTCAGGAATGATCTCCAGGTGCGTTGGTGCCTTTGTGAGGTGAGAACTAGGGCACGTATCATTCACGTGCCCAAAACAGTGACGTGCCACCGCTGAACTCTTTGGTTGGCCTCGTCTTTGACTTTGGTTGACCGCGGCCTCTAATGGATGATTTTGCCGATTCGAAGGAACACGATCCATGTACATGCCATCTGGAGCTTGCCCATGTAGCTCGTTCCTTCAGAGGACACCTGGAGCATAGCTTTTAACAAAATAGTTGTGGAATCTTGCGCTGGCTGCGGAAATTGACAAGTTTCCGTAGCTGCATGAACAAAAAACTAAACCAAACAACAGACATCATTATAGTTAGAAAACCATATAAACAGTCCTTTTTAGACTATAATGCAATGATTTAACCACTGGATGAATGAAATGAGTGGAGAATGAGGGTTAAGGGGGTGTGTAGGAAGGTGCAAGGTTGAGGCTCAACACTTGGTCTACTTGTTGTCCATTACTTTCAACTAATCGTTCAATGATGTTCTGTTGTTCTTGTTCTTATTTCTTTAAAACTCCTCTGAAATTTTCTGTTATTTCCAGAATATCACCTGCTTCTACTAACTGACTATCAATATCATTGAAACTATCATAATACAAAACAAAAGACTCTAAATCTGTATGTACATAATTAATAGGATGATTTATTGGTTTCTCCTTGCTTGTAATCATGTATTTCATTTTTTGTTCCCGATACAATTTCCTCATTTAGCCAAACACTGGAATCGTTGCATAGGAGAAATCTAGTTGTAGTGTCCCTTTCAATTTCGCTACCCAAGACCTGGAAAGAAACATGCCAAACCTGGGAGGAATATCTGCTACAACAACATCCATCAAAACATTCTTCATTGGGAGCTGATCCAGACTCACAACCAAGTCTTTGATGAGCCTGATACATCTTACTCTGTTAGAATCAAACGAATAGAGGTCATGGTATTGCCAAGTGATGTCCAGACCAAGCTTATCCATAATAGCCTTGGGCATGAGATTGTGAGAAGCTTCGAAATCGAGCATGGAATTATGTAACACAAAATCATGCAATCTTAAACTAATATAAAAGGGTGGCACATCACTATCAGGAGACTCACCATTCGAGGCTGGCCCAAAAATCATTTCAAGTTGATCATCTTCGACATTCACCATGTCGGACATTAGGTCCAAATTCAACATTTTAGATACTTGCCCTCTATAACTGTTGTTCCTCATTATTTCAATCAAGGGAATGGATACTTTCAATTTAGAAATCTCATTCTCTAAATTGAAATCGGAAGCCTTTTCTACCTCTTTGACTGGGATTTCTTTCCTTTCCTTTTCTTTCGATGCAATTTGCTAATTTGATTGTTCTTTTGATGGTGATTTGCTGCTCTCCGGACCAACCACCTCCTTTCCTTTCCTTTGTGCAACTGATGAATCATTCTTTGATGCTTCAATATCCTTCCTTTTCTGAATTGGTTTGACCGGCACATCTCTGTTTCTAAGTGAATATCGCTACTGCTGGGTGGATAGAGCATTCATATAGCCTCTTTGGTACTCATCTGATTCTTCCTCCAAGACAGTGTCATTTGCTAGAATAAAATCTATGTCTTTGTGTACAGCCGAACTTTCTGCATACTCCTCATCCTCAGTGAGATAAATAGGCAAATCATCAGGAGTAAAGAGGTGGTTTTCTTCACCTATTATATTCCCGTCCTCATCTGACTCCGGTCCATGCACAAAATTTTGCTGCAAAGCTATCTGTACTGGCTGTTGTGCTGTCTGCTCTTGGGCTCGCTGATCTCTCTGTCTTATTCTATATTGTGGTTTTTGCTGACCACGAAAGTTAGGATTTCTAACTTGTGGCTCCAGTTTGTCAAGTTTCACCCTTTCAAGTATCTGCTCTACCTTCCGAAGTAGTTGATCTACCGAGGAATATTCTTCTTTTACGGTGACCTTCTTTTCTACTTTTTCTCTAGCTCTCTTGGTCAGCAGATTTTCTTCAACGCTGACCGCTATCTTCTGCATGTCTTCCATTGTGGTCGGTTCTCTCTCTCTTAATTGATAAGCCATGTCAGCATCAAAACCATCTGAAAACTTCACCATGGCTAGCCCCACAGGTGGCCTTAGATGATCTGGAATTTCGTTATAAACTGAATTGAATCTAATGCAGTAGTCTTGGACCAACTCATCAGCGTTTCGTTTGATTTGCTCATATTCAGCCAGAATTTGAAGAGGATTATTTTTCACTTCCCATCGGTTTAAAAATTGTCTTTGTAGGTCGGCTAAGGTAGCGATACGTGCAACCAGAAAACCTCTGAACCATTTCCTCACTTCACCTGCAAATGTCTGTACAAAGAGTCTCATTGCCACATTCTCTGCATCGATCTCATGAAGTTGATAGAAGTCTGCCACTCTTTCCACATGTTGCTGAGCAGTAATGTTGTTAGGAGTGCCATCAAAAAACGGGATTTTACTTTGATAGTCTGCGGGCATATCATCTAAAACTTGAGGCAGAACAAGAGGTGCAAAACGAGCAGCCATCACTCTTGGAGGATTTGGCCTTGGAGGTGTTGGAGGAGTGTGCACAGTTTGTAGGGGGCTAGCAATTGGAGTTTGAAGCTGTGCTACAATGTAATTATCAATTGACGGGTTAGCCCTTTCCATCTCCAAGTCTACAAGAAACTGTGGATTGTGGAGAGTAGAGTCAACCGCCCTTTCGGATTTGGTCTCGAACAACAATATTTCAAACTGCTCATCAAAATCTAGCTCCTCAAGATATTCAAAAATGCCAGGGCATGAATGGGATTTAAACACGGGAGATATAGAGCGTTCTTGATGACGAATTCTTGGAAGCAAATTGGGATTTTCGTAGATGTGCGGAGGATCTGGGTCTGGATTAGCTCTGGTATATCTTCTAGAAGCCAGCGTGCTATTGAGAAAAATCAAAGGACACCACCAACTCACTCAGCCTATCAAATCCTAAACTTATCATCCAGAAGCTTAGAATAATTAAGAAGTAAGGGGATTAATTTGTTCCCCAGTGGAGTCGCCACTATGTTAGCACCTAAATCTACATTAGGCTGAAGGAAGGCAAAATTCATGGTAACCAAAAACCACGCTCAGTCTGGTAGCTAGCCTTACCAGAACAGGAGAGGGCTCTCTCCAAATCACGCTCAGTGAATAGATAAACAATATGGTCTGAGATGACTTACAATGAAATATTTATTTTAGGCTAGGTAAATAAGTATGGAAAAAAAAGGCAATTTTGTATAAATGACTGAGTTTCTAGGATGTATGGGACCAACGAACAAGAATGAGTAGAGAATTTAACACAAAGGCACAAATTACTTCGTGAGGCAAGACAGGCGGAAAGTCTAGCAATTAGTTTTGAAATAATGTGAAATGGAAATATATGTGAACCTTAAAGTTTATAAAAATTAACTAAACAAGCAATGCATACCTCTGATTTTATGACCAAGCTCTTTCAAGTCTCTGCTTATCTGGAATTTCATTCTTTGATGTCCTTGAACCATCCTGTTTGCCATAACAGGAAGTACTTTGGTCATTTCTTTCGGTCATATTTACAGTAGCCAATACTCCTTAAAAATGTTGTGCTGGCATTAATGATTCCTTACGGACTGTGTTTGGCATCTTCCTCGGTGTTCTCCACATATCTTTTGTTCAGAATCAATTACAGTGCTCAGTGACTGATGCATGCCTTCTTCAGAAACCATGCTAGTCGTTGAGAGCTTCGGCAACTCAATTGAGCCTTTTCTGCATTTAATATTATCTGTTTCAACTGCCAGAGACTGAAGACTGAACCTAACTTCCACATTACATCCTAATAATCAGATATGTGAGTCAAATGTACCAATGTGAGTGAATAATCAGATAACAAAAAAAAAAAAAAAGATTCGGGCTAGTCTACTCTCACCATAGCTATGATCTAAAGGTGATGTCCTCGGCTAGACAGAGCAGAAAAAGGCTGCGTGTGTTCTGAGCATTTAAATGATGAAGTGATGTCTCTATCTCATTCTTGGCATACCTATCTCGGATGGATGAAGCAACAGAAACTTTGGATGAGGATGCAGTCACTATGGATGGACTATCCTCGACATACACTTATATTATTGTCTTGGCTTCATGGAGATCATGCTTGATCCTAAAGATGTTGTCTCAATCTCGACATACATATTACAGTCTCGACATCATACAAGGTAGTGACAAGGGTTACATTGAAATTCTACAGGGATCAATGAAGAGGATCACGATGATCCCATAGTTGTGTATATCCTTCTTGTTGTGAATGATATTAGATCACTCTCCTTGTTGTCACTCCAGTCAAACGTAGGATATATGACAGTAGTCTACTCGGTGATCACGACATTGTTGAATCAAAATGTTAACATATTAATAAGGAATGATCTCTGTAATATGTACAGTTTTGTTCTGAGCATGGAAATCATGGAATCATGATATTGATATCTTTATGACCTCATTGTTTCGATGGTACTACATCAATGATGATCCCATACGAAAGGAACAGAAATTGAGAAACCCCTGAAGAAGATAAAGCACCTGGAGAAGAACTTTAATGGATTAGAGAGAATGAAGAGGACGCCCTGGAAAAAGCAACAATTAGTTTAAACAGCGATTTTTGGAGAGAAATATTATCAAATAACCCAGCATAAATGGAAGAGGAAGTGTTCGATGAGATTCGTGAAATTCTCTTTAAGGAGTCTCGGCACGAAAAACACGAGTCTGATTCTGCGCAATCAGCACCACAATTTATCGAGAATAATGGAGTTTCGAGTATAACGCTAAAAGAACTAATGAAGCAGCAGGGAATAGCAATACTCCAAGTCTCATCCGGCATTCATTCTCCAACCTCAGCTCCGGATGAAATCTGTAATGCCTCCGCCTGAATTAATGGAAAAGCAAGCAAAAACGTAAAACAGAACAGCAAGCTCTACTCCATGATAGCTTTCCTGTAATTGATTGTAACAGAGAAAATTGTAACAACAGATTAAACTAATATGCCTTTTCTCTGTTTTGCTGTAAGTAGTCGGTAATTATGTATTTTCTCTGTTTTGCCGTAAGTGGCCGGTAATTATGCATTTTCTCTGTTTTGTTGTAAGTGGCCGGTAATTACCAAAATATATCGAAATTGAAGATGTCGCGAGCATAATCGATGGAATTGATAATTGATAAATCCGTTGATGCAAACAGCTCACCATTCAACAACATGCTTCAAGATTTGATTGGCATGCGGAAAATGTGGTCCGAAATTCCTAGTTGTGACCACAAAGATCTTATACAACCTGTGGAGGAATTGATTCTCTGCTACAGCCTTATGACCAGAGAGTCGCGTTGTGACAGTAAATCAGAGCAAATCAATAAATCGTCTGGCCAAAGAAATTAGAATGTATGAGAAGTAGTTTTTAAACCATTATCTCAACCGTTCACCTTCCGGGTAGTTGGATGACCATGTGGGGCGATGTCTGGAGAGCCAAGTGGAAGAGTCATGGTTCCTCCACATTTCATTTCGTATATTCACACCTCATCCGAATGGAGGCCACTTTTGAGAATTTTGGCGATTGGTGGCAGTGAACCACAGAAGTCTAGTACGTTCATAACACATGCATCTCGTTCAAACCATCGGTTCAATCAAAATAAATAAATTAACTAAAATATTAATGCTTGCGGCTAGTAAAATATTTAGTTTGTTACCGAAAAGTAATCGTGGGTTGGAAGCTAAGGATGCCCCGTTGAGGAATAAGGATGGGTATTATTAATCAGCAAGGGCCTTAATGCCACATTTTAGAGGCTTGCCTGTCGTCTTAGGGGACCCGTCCAATGGCTAGCTGGGCCTAGTTTCATATGGTTTGGAAAAAATGAGAAAATAATAATTTATAATAAATCTATATCGATGATTTAATTTAATAGAAATGAATTAATTTAATTTATATAGATGAATTAATTGTATGATATCGTTAAATGAAATATAATTACACTTGTGTCGTTGTTGTTTGTTAGTTTATGTTTGCATTAATAATCCATGGTTTGAGTAGCTTTGATTTATGGCTATTTAAGTCGTGAATTGTAAAAATATATTGTATTTTTTTAATTATATATATATATATATAATATATAATATATATATATATATATATATATATATATAATTTTTTAAGATGAAATTGTATTTAGATATTGTTGATTTAAGCATTATTTAAATTAATTAACTAAAATATTCGTTTCATTTTTATTTTATTTTTCCTAACATATAACTTATAAATTAAAATTTAATATTTAAAATAATAAATATAAGGATAATTTTGCGGCAGAGGCAGCGTATGTATCAACCAATAATATATATATAAATTTTCAGCAAATAATAAACTGTTGAGTATATAGATTAACACATAGTCATGGTTCCAATTATATAATCAATGCATTATAGCGTTTGGTTGGGACCACTATTTATTTTCGCATCATATATACTATTGATAGGTCTAAAATCACTACAATAATATTGATTTAATAATTGTAGCAGGAATGGAATCATAATACGGAAAGAAGCCAATTCGTCAAAACGCTCCAGGGCCTTCACCGCCTGTTAAAGATGCCACGTAACGATACATCTATGCACCCACGAGTCGACACACGGATTAAAATCCGTTGATGAGGAGCAGTGTTGTCTTGCATCTCCCATCAGTGAACTAAGCATGCTTCCGTCATAACATAATTACCATGCAGCCACATCTTATGAAGCTAGAGCCTTGGAAACAAGCTTTGAGAGCAAAAGTTAATACATAACTATGTTGCCCAATTATCAAAGGTTGGAGCAACAGCTTGTATACCAGTCCTATTGGTCTGCGAGATTTTAAATGACCTTATAACTTTCAATTTGAAGGCATGAAAACTGTCCTCTGTGTATATATATATATATATATATAGATGGCTGTTATATTTTTTTCAAAAAACCAAATCTGCAATCTGTCCACTGTCAGGAGAAAGGAGATCATAACCATGGTGCATGAGGGAGATGAATTGTGTGCCCATCCTGAACGATAGAAATGGTCCAAGTACCATACGTTTGCCGCAATGTCTCTTTTGAAAGTACATCTGCTGCCTTCTTCCTGTTCCTGTGTATATGAGACGAAGAAATGGGTGAGACAGAGGCCGTCTATTGTTGTATATCATTGACTTCAAATCCATTCGATAAATAGTGAAGAATCCCAACCCAAAAAATAAAAAAAATAAAAAAAAACTTGAAGTAGCATTATATTGTATTTTTTAACCGATTGGAAGGTTAATTCAAGAGCTATCAGTTTACAATAGCTGTTGGTTATTGCACTACCAACTTTGAAAGTTATGCTGTGATTTGGGGATTGATACAAGATTCCTCTGAATCCTCTTATTGGAGGATTCCTGTTAGAGGCACCATGAATTTATGCCTGAGGAATATCAGTGTTGGACTCGAAGGCTTCTTCAACACACTTCTTCCTTTGAAACTCCTTTCCAGATTTCTTTGGGAAAGAGCAACTCAGAAGCAATTGATTAATAGTTTCCTCTTTTATTGGTATGAACTATACATCCTTGTTCGTTTTCATTTTTTTGTTGTTTTGTTTGTTTGTTATTCTATAAACCTATAATAAAGGAGTTTTGTTGTTAAAGGCCAGCCACATGAATATTTTACCTTAACTTCCATATGAGTCTGCACCAAATCGGTTGCCCCGTTAAACCTTCCTCGGCCAGGCCTTGATATCCCAATTTGGGAGCATAAGTCATGGAAAGGATAAGAGACCATAGCAACTGGTCTTCCTCACCCCATAATTTGACATGGCTGTCCTTAAAGTCATTTATATACGACTTGCAGAATTGCCTAACATCCTCTCCCAATCCCATGGTCCATTAACTTTATTCAAGGATTTGAAAATCCAAAATTCGTTACTGTTTGAGAGAGAGATGGAATGTTGCTTCCTGAGCTCCTTTTCTTGTAGAGCAAAATACAAGAGCTGCTTTTGCTCCAGAATATTGTATGAGCATATCGTAGAGGAAATTCTGAAGATGCTATGTAGATATAGAATCATCATCAACCATACAAGACACTATAGAAAAAGAGCAAAAGTATGAGAGCAAATTCAAAAGTTCAACCAAAAAACAAAAACCCACATTTGTACAGGAGATGAGTAATAGACTTGGATAAGAATCCACATTTGAGAAATAAACTTGGATAAGAATCAACTTGATATGTTTTGATAAGAATTCATTTCAGAACATGAAAATGATAGCATGTTTTAAAGTTGTTGGAGCTGACTGGTTGGATGAGTATGATGCGCAAAGTTTACAAAAGCTATCAATTTTCATTCTAAGTTATTGACTAAGCAGTCAATTATGTTAGGATTGGACAAACTTATCTGCTATAGATTTGAGCAAAATTGTTATATATAGGTTTTTGTTTTCAAATCTTTTAATGTATGAACAAAATAGTGGCAGATTTGAAATATCTGCTAAGGGAAATAATACTGCAAAATCTAGCAATCTAGTGAAAAGTAAGGTCATTAAGTTTTTATGGATAGGTGACTTCTGGTGTAAACTAATTCCAGCAAGAATTGACAATTGTTTGTCCATTATCATTTTCTAAACAATTGTAATCCAACCAGAGATTTTAAGACCTCTTGCAATCCAACCTTGTGATGTCTAGTTCAACAATCTCTATGGCATGCATTTCTCTGATAATCAAACAAGCATTTCTCCCAATTCCTCCACAGAAACTTCTTAGAGTTTCACTAAAGTTAGTTATTTATTTATTATTAGACATACCATAGCAATCTTTGCAAATGTACTATTACAGAAAATTCATCCAGAGCATATGTAACATGCATTCTTACATCATTATGACTGGATCCATCCAGTGACGAATATAAACTATTGTCTCTCCCCTACGATATGCTTCACCGAATTATCGAGGTTAATTGCATTGCCTACTGACATTAATGTCCACTGGGTTTTACACATTCAAAAAAAAAAACAACATAAAATTGGACTCTGAACAACCTACCTCAGTTACTGCAATCTCACTGTGATCAAAGCACTAAAGGAATGGCACACTCCTTCACATATTCTTCACTATCATCTGGGAACACACTACCTAGTGAGAGCCCACATTCTCCAGTTGTAAATGAAACAAATTCAATACCAATCTTTAAAGTCTTGACCTTGAATTTTTCTCTCTCAATCTCTTCTTCATCTTTGTCAGCAACTTTTTCCGTCACGCATGGCACATCTGGCCCTACTACTGGTTCCTTGATGTCCTTTCCAAGGTTTTCAATGATGAAGTTTTCCTCCACATTGTGTACTCGGAGTCATTTTAATGTTATTATTCGTTCACTACTTCAACATCCTTGGACTTTCACAACTAATAGCTATACCTATGTTTAGCGTTAAACATGTAGGAATGAAAACCATAAGTTTCATGCACAATCAATACATGAAAGAATGATTTCCAATTATTATGGTTAATGTTATTGGTACATGAATACCTATATAAATCATGACTTATGTTAGGGGTGTGATAATTATAATTTTATTTTATTATCAATATGAATGATGAGATGGAATTAAAATAATGAATACACTTGACTACTAGATGTGAAAATGAACTTACAAATATATTGGTATGTTATATGAACTCAAAGATCAATATCATAGATGAGCGTTTATTAAAATGCATAGAAAATCGTTATCTAAATATAATTGATTTTGAATATATCGATGCATATGTTATAATTTGTAGGCAAGTGTTTACATTGCAGATAGTATCATTACCAAACCGACTACGTGATGACAAAACTCCAAGAACAATTGAGGCTCAATGAGATTCCATAATAGGGTATTGACCCTAATTCTATTAGGAGGGGTGGAGGTGTTGCCCACCATTTATCCTCCAAAACCTGGAGTCATGGGAGGACTGTGTGAGTCACGCTCCCCTAGATGTGTGATGATGACTGTCGGATGCCTACGAGGAAATCAGGTCAATTTAGTTGACGCTACCATCCTTAGAGTTATGAATGGTTAGGTCAGTATAACTGACGCCATAGCATACTCCGGTAGAGGACGGATAGGATGGGAGCGGAAGAGATTAGGAAGGATAGGATGATTTTAGAATAGCTTGGGAACCTAGTTGGGACAAGGTACGACTATTAAAGTTGTAAACCTATAAAAGTTCAAAATATATATATAT
>APFE030021081.1:0-16593 GCA_000404065.3 Pinus taeda
TACTTGTATCATAGAATAAGCTTGTATTCCGAGTAAATTCTGCATTCTTTTAAGTCCTCTCCTCAAAGAGGCAAAACTTTAGTTGTTGTTTGGCTGAACCTAAATCAGCTTAAGGGTCATTCTCTTGCCTGATCAGCAAGAAGAAGTGATCTGATGTCCCTGTCTATTGGTAGTCAAAGATACATTATAAACCAATAGCAATAGGGAGAAGGTAACTGGACCTAGATGAATAGTCGGAGCCACCACACCAAACGGAAAAGGAGCTGCTTTTAAGATCCGGACCGGGTGGTTATCCCCCAATGTTGTTGCAGCGATTTTCGAGGCTTCAACAACTTCCAAAACAGAAATTTCTCAGAAAGTTAAACTTTATTATGGAAAGATAAAATACATTATGCTCTAACCTGTCATTGACATTTTGTTTCAGCTATTTTCAATTTTGATTATTTTCTCCCTCAAGTTATTCCTTGTATTTACATCAGTCATTACTTGGTCTGTAAAGATAAAACAAAGTCTTCTCTGTAAACTAGTTTTAAATACGCTCATTTGTCGTAGGTACAGCCTCTACTGCCAGCAGGCGTTTATAGCCTCGACAGGGTTACTTGTTACCCATCAATGATCCTGTATCCTACTTAAAGAAACCTACAACTCTCAAAGAAGAATCCACATCCACACTTATTTCTTTAATTTTCTTTTTATTCTTAAAGAACAATGTCTTCATTTGATAGCCAATTTATTACACAGTCATTCACTCGATTTATAACTTTGCTGAACAAGCTGGCTCGTGATGAGAACACTTGCCTCTTGATTGTAATAATCTTGAGTCATTGCCCTGTTGTGGTATGCAGTATTTGGCAAAGTCAGCAAGTTATAATATCTGTGATTATGATGAGCCGACTCGTGATGAGACCTCTCATTCTTCAAGATAAAGTGTATCCTTGGATTGTTCCTCTGAAAGTTGTGATTTCCTTTAATAGGGAGGAAGATTTTTTTCTTTAGATAGCTCTGGACGACAATGATAGAGTTTTTGGAAGTAATTGTTCTACAGAGAATCTTTATTTTATTATTGATACCTTTCATTGCACTGATATAAAACAATTTCTTCGCTAAAGGTTATTTTCATCAAACTTTTATGAAGTTGAAACTAGTGTCATATCTAGGTTAGAGTCTTTAACTGTATCTTTCAATAATACGATCAATTTTCCAAAAGATTTGCTATTTATAACAAGCGAAAAATCAAAATCTGAAAGAGAGTTTGGATATTTTTCGTAAATGCTAATGTAACCATTCACAACTAGTTTTATTATGAAAAAGAGAAAAACTATTACTCTCCAAAATAGAAGAATAATCTTCTATGGAAATATTATTCTTAAGAATTTGTTCCATTGACAGGCAAAGAGTCCTCTTTTAACTGCTAAATCCTGTAACAAATGTCGATGACCTAAGACTTCTAAATTTGAAAAGGACAAAGCCACATTCTTTGAAATTTTGTATGTTTACCCTTTTCTTCGTGTGCCTTGTCCCATTTTAAAACTAAATCTCCCACCTAAAAATCTTTTCTGGTCATTATATTTGAATCAAAAGAGGATTTTACTAGTGCCTGATGATGAGCATGCGTTTTCTTAGCTTGTTCTTATTGTTCTTCTAATTTGATTATTTCCATTTGTCTTAAGTGTAATGAGGAAGTTGGTACTTCATCAATGTATTGAACTAGAGACAGAGAAGGAATTGCTAAATGAGTCAGAAGAACAACTTCTCTCCCATAAACTAAATTAAAGGGAGAAGTGCTGATGGAAGCTTTTTTCGTTATTCGGTCTGCCCATAAAGCGTATATTAAGGATTTATGCCAATTTTTATGATTTTTGTCTACTGTTCTTTTTATAATCCTGATTAGGTTTTTGTTTGTAGACTCGGCTAATCCGTTGCCCTGTGGATAATAATTGGCCAAATATTTAAGTTTGAATCCTCTTTTAAGTGCAAATTCAGTCATTGCATTTCCAGAAAAGTATGATGCATTATCAAACATTAAAGCGGAAGGTAATCCAAACCTGGTGATTATAGATTGATCTACGAACTCAATGATATGTTCAGCATTAGCAGTCTTGAGTGGGACTGCTTCTACCCAATTAGTAAAATAATTTGTTGTTGTAAGGATATATCTATGCTGCTTGGAAGAGTGAGGAACGATCTCACCTATTATGTCCAATCCCCATTGACTAAAAGTTTGGTCGATGTTAACTGGTTGTAGTGGTAAGGATGGCTTCTTCTGTCTCCCAACAGTAGTTTGGCAAACTTGACATTTCCTCACATAATTGTGTGAGTTTTTGAATAACGTGGGCCAGTAATATCCTGTGCGCAAGATTTTATGTGCAGTAGCATCTCCAGCGTAGTGTCCGCCTGCTGGCCCATCATGGAGTTCCTGCAAAACTTTATCAGCTTCAGATTTCTCAAGACATCTAAGGAGAACAGAATCGTAATTCATTCTAAAAAGAATATCATTTATGAGTTAATATTATTTGGCTTTTAATCTTAGAGCTCTTTTCTTAGTGTAATCGAGGTATGAAGGAGCATATCCATTCTTAAGATAACAAATGCTATCATCATATAATGATTGCTCATCGTTTAGGCTTACCTCGCACACTTGTACCTCTATAGATGGGATTTCAAAAATTTGCGACGCTCCAGCAAGCATTTTGCAAAAGCCTTGACCTCTTACAATGTTTGATGGTTTAATTTCTATGTCATATTCTTGTAAGGAAATTACCCAATTGGCCCTCTTCTCACCCACATCCTTTTGTACTAGAAGATTCTTTACCGCTGGAAACGGTACTATAATTTTGGTATGGGTTTTGAGTAGAAAAGTTCTGAAATATTTGATCGCTTTGAAAATAGCATAAGCCCGTTTCTCCACATCTGAGTAATTTAATTCAGCACCCTATAAATTTGAACTGAAAAATGCAATTGGTGCTTCCGCCTTTTCATGATTCGTTTGAGTGAGTATCGCAACATATGACTTATCTGAGGCAAATGTGTATAAAATAAAAGGCTTTGAAAAATTTGGAGTTGCTAAAGATGGAGTATTAATAATAGCCTGTTTGATCAGGTTAAATGCTTCATGTTCATCTTGGCCCCATTTAAAATTAGAGTTCTTTTTTATCATGGTTTGTAAAGGAGATACGATTCGTGAAAAATATAAAACAAATCTCTTTACAAAATTGATTTGACCAAGGAAGGATTGCATGGCTTTTTTGTTATGAGGTAGGGATATTTCAGAAATTTCTTTGATTCTGTCAGAGTCGATGTGAATACCAGATTTTGACCCTATGAATCCTAGAAGTTTCCCTTCACTTAATGCGAAAAAAGATTTCTTCGGGTTAGGTGAAATTTCGTACCTTAAACATCGTTGGAAGATTTGCTTCAAGTCTTTGAGATGATCGCCTCATTTCTTGGAGTACACGGTTATATCATACAAATAAATTACTACAGATTTATTGACTAAACCTTTAAATGCAATGTCCATGGCTCTCTGGAATGTGGCACCAGCATTAATCAAACCAAATGGCATCTTTCGATATGTATATGTGCCCCATTTAGTTCTGAATGAGGTCTTCAATTGATCATCAGGATTTACCAGAACTTGATTGTACCCTGAAAATCCATCCAAGAATGACATTAATTCCGAGCCTGCCACTGCCTGCAATATCTGCTCCATAGGTGGTAAGGGAAAATTGTCCTTTTGACAGGCTTTGTTGAGAATGCGAAAGTCAATACAAATCCTAATATCTTTGTTTTTCTTTCTAACAGGTACCATATTGGAGACCCATTTAGAATGTCTGACGGGAAAAATTATCTTGGCTTTCAACAGCTTATTGAGTTCGTTTTTTATCTGATTTTCTAAGTTGGGATGAATCTTTCTCAATTTTTGTTGGACAGGTTTTTCGTTATCGATCATCGGAATAGTATGTTGGATGATAGAAGTGTCGTATGTTTTAAGTTCATCATAATTCCAAGCAAAAACGTTTTTGTATTGTCTCAAAAGACGAATATATTCTAGCTTTTCTTCGGGGACTAGGCCAAGGCCTAGATTTATGTTTTGGGGTTTGGCATCGGTTCCTAGGTTTACCAATTAGTAATTCAAGGTCAAACTTTGGAGCTTTGAATTGGTAGACCTTTTAAACCGATCTTTCAAATCATACAGGTCTTCTAACTTGACCACTGATTTAGGTATAGCATTATGAGTGCTATCTTGCTATAATTGCCGATCATGTTGATGTTCATCGATTATTTGGTTGGAGTAGGATCCTTCAGAAGTAAGCAAATTTACAATATCAGGATCGTCATTGAATATTCTCCAATTTGTGATGCTGTTGGGAATAGTAGGTCTAAAGATTAATTCTATTGAGAATCTATCTGGACTAAAATATTCTGAAGGAATGAGCTTAGAAGCTACATTAGCTAAAGAGTCAGTGCTTGCATTCTGGAGTCTGGGAATTGATGAAATATTGAATGTTGTAAAATGCTTAGTCAGATCTTGAACTAAAGATTGATAGTGTTTTAAATGACCTGACAGGCAATGTATAGTATTCCGTACCTGTCTTACTACAATTTCAGAGTCTCCGAAGACTTGGAGATACTTTATGTCTAGCCCGATTGCTTTGTACATCCCTTAAACTAAAGTCTCATATTCTACCGTATTGTTGGTACAATCAAATTTGAACCGGCAAGTTAGCATGATTTTGTCTCCTTCTAGACTAATTAGCATGCATCCTGCTCCTGCTCCTTCGTTAGATTTAGAACCATCAAAAAATAATTTCCAAAAGAAAGATTTATTTACAGGTTTATCTAAGAAAATGATACATTTTGAACTATCTGTTTGAGAAAAAATTTTGACTTGGGACAAAACGTAATGTTCTAAATATGGGGACATATGAGCATTAAAATTGCCGAGAAAATTATCTACTGAGTAATTGCCAATTATCCTACTGTTATATGCTACTGGTTCATTTTCCCCTTCTAACTCCATTACTATGTACTTCTGATGTAATTCTCGTTCAACTTTTATCTCATTTGGCTTACCATTGTAAGGCAGCCACATATGTGCTAGTCAGCTGTGAAGTATCCATGTAGTTTTTCTGACCAATCCCTGCTAAGAATTAAGCCATAAAATTCATGGATATCAGCCACTAAAATGTCAATCACTTGACATACCTTCGGGTTGGATGAAAACCTTATGGTTACTTGATTTAGTTCGCCGATGACTTCGACTTGAGACTGATCCAGTTGAACTATGCGAACAGTGGATTTCTATGGTTGAACGTTTAATTTGGTGCATATGGACTTCGGTAAAATATTTGATGAAGCACCTGAATCCACTAAACAATTATGTACATTTTTGTTAAAAATTTAATAAGTAAGGAGAAAAGGGGGAGTATGAGATCTCGATCTACCTCCAATTAAGGCGATTCTGTTTGGATCAATCTTGTTAGTCGTATTACTTGGAGGTCTTCCCATGTTCTGAGAAGCTTGAGAAATTACAGCGGCAGGCAAAGGTGGAACTGGCACAACATGTAATTCTTTCATCATTATCTTTTGTTGATGCTTTAGCTTTCTCAATTCATACAGAGTGATATTTTCCCTAGTCCTTTTCATGTCTTCTATGATATTGTACTCCATTTCATCCGAAACGATTAGCGTTTTAGATGGAGTAGGTGAATCTGTTTGGACTGGGCTAGTTTGAGTCACTTTAGATGTCGTTTTCTTAGTTACGAATTTATCCTTTGTTGCAGAGATTGTGCTCTTTGGTTTTGGGGTAGTTTGGGGAGGATGAAGCTAATTTCTACTTCGTGTGTTAACAAGGAATACTTCCTGATCTTCCTCTTGTGGGAGGATGAAATGCCACGTTCCTTGTAATCCTATAACTTCTTCATCATCGGTTTTCCCTTTAGTGGCAATTTCCTCTTCCTCTTCCTTGAATTCAACACTTGTTATAGCATTAGGTGGCCTTGAATCCATTGACGGGCCTCTTTTAAAAGCTCTGTAGCTCCTTTTTGAAGAAGATTATGCTACTTGCTTTTCTATGTCGACCATTTCTTTGGACATGGTCTTAAGAACTTTTTGCAATCCCTCCAAATCGAATGGATCTTTTGCTTGTTTCTTCTTGGACTCTTCTTTGAAGGTGACCTTCTTAGACTTATGTTCTTCTAACGCAGATTTCTTCTCTAAGGCTATTATACGTTTCTCTACTGCTATGGCTTCTTTCATGTTTTCAGCAAGGGTTGTTTTATTAGTTCTATCCACAAAGATTGATATGTTCGATGGTAATGCAGTGATATACCATTCACCTTGCACTTCCTCGCTAGGCTGGGAAGCAGTAGGAATTTTGTTTAGAATTTTATTGAAATGTAGATTGAAATCTTTGATTGGTTCTCTAGATTCTGCCCTAAGGTTGGATAGGTCATTGATTAACATTTCCATAGACCTTTCATCACCAAACATGGTTAGAAATTGGTCTTGGAAGATGTCCCAACTGGTAATAGATCCAGAGGGTAATGAGAAATACCACGATCCGGTTGTTCCTTGAAGGGCATAAGGAAATAGTCGAACAACATCATCTTCATTAGTAACTCCATTGAGGTTGATGGATAGCATAAATTTTTTTATGTGCTCTTCTGCTAGCATGCCTGCCTTAGGATTGAACTTGGGCAGCCATTTCTCAGGATAGGTCAGTATTTGACTCAAGGGTACAGGCATTAAGACTCCCCTAGGATTGTTCCATGGAGACTGGGCCATTGTTGAACTGCTAACAGGGGGATTTACAGAAAATGGTCCCTGTGGTTGAGAAAATGAGGTGATCATGATCGCAGATGATTGAGGAGGAGTTGTAGGGATTCCACTAGGTGGATTGATAATGGTCTGGGGTGGAGGAGTAGATGGTTGACTTCACAGTGGAGAGGTTGAGATGGATGATGTTGATGAAAGAGTCTTGTTGTCGAACCCTTTAGGTGACTTCCTTGCTCTTTTCCTTTTGCGAAGAGGTTGTTCGGTTGTCCGAACACCAAACTTTTCACTCTTTAATCTGGTCAAGGGATGAGCAGGGGTATACTTCGAAGTCACGCTGCCCTGAGATTTATCAGATATTTTAGGGGAAATGGAAAATCACTGAAGTTTATGAATCATATATTCGACTTCAGGAGGTTCAATAATAGATTCTTCTGAAATGTCAGGATTTGTAGCAGTGGATGACGCTTTAGCGACTTCTAACTCTGGATTTAAGTGTAATGGAGAAGTCGGAGGAGATGGTGAGGGTGATTTACTCTATGAATGGTATTTTGATTTGGATTTACTTCCCATTCATAGTTCAGGCCCTCCTTCTAGCCAAATATGTTGAAGGCCCTGAAAATCGGAGCGACAACAAGGGGGATACCTGCCCGGTCCGGACCTTGGTTGGCAGCTCCTTATCCATTTGGTATAGCAGGTCTGACTGGGGATATGGGACCAGTTTCCCGATTCAGTGTGTGTGTGAGAGAAAGATGGGTGTTTCTGTTCTAAATGGAATGCTTCTATCTAATCTAATGTTATGCTATTGTATTCTAATAAATATAAAAACATTGAAATTTATGCTAACCCGGGGTGTGATCTTTCTTCTATGTGATCTAAAAAGATTTCAAACAATAACTGGTAATAAAGATCATTCATATATCATAAGAAAATAATTCGATAAAAATGAGCTACTTCTTATAAGAAGTTAGACGAAACAGCTGTTAAAACTTATCGCATAAATGAGTTATTCATACACTAAACATAAACAAATAGTTATCACCGTACAAAAGTGCCAAATGATAACTCAGACATCCATGGTATAATATATAAATAACTGAAATTTGAATATCATCTTAATGCATAAACAGAAATGGTTAAGAGATAAAAGTACCATTTATAACTAGTCCTACTCATGACCTTCAAGCGATAATTAATTTATCTCTCCTTGATTTAACATCTACTAAGAGTACAGAACTACAACATCAGTAGCAGATATCAAATGCAAATATCAAATAAACCCTATTCCATTCATTCACCAAAACCTCCTCTGAGGGTGCAAAAGTGCATGTTTTGAGGACACGTTTTTGATAAAATTCTGGAACCTTCTCTAAATGCATGAGAAGGGTTTAAATAATACTAACTAAATAACTTATTTACAGAAATTGAGGATTCGTTTTAAATTACCATCCTCTTTCTAAGAAAAACTATTCTAAAATTAAATATGCTATCTAACTATTTCTAAATCTACTCCTTAATGTTGCAAGCATTCAGTATTTTCCTGAGTAGAGTTGGCTGACTGTCTTCTGCCTTTGGTTGAGTTAAGCAAATAGAATCGGCAAGAGCTGGCATTATCTTCTCAGTAAAATTGATGATATGCTTGAGAATCATCCAATGAATATGTATCATTACCATGTATTCCTGGTAAAAATCCCATTTCAACTTGGTTAATCCTTGGACTGCTTTTGCTTTTCCTTTAGTCTTCTCTTTCCAGTTTGCTTCTATCACTGATTTCTGGCAATTTTCAGGGCTCGCATGTGATTGAGAAACTAGGGAGCTTCCTTTTCGAACATATTTTCTTAGAGATGCATGATTAGCACATCGGAAACTGCCTCTGTTTCTTGATCCGGGCTTCCCTGATGCGGTTGTTTTGCCTCTTACGCCTTTTTCTCTCATTCGGTATAAAGCCCAAAATTTGTAAAAATAGTATTTCCCTGAGCTCTTGACCCTGAGAATTAAAATCTTTGTTTTTGGTATCAGCATCGTTCAATACCCATTCAACCATGGCTATATATGAGAAATCTGTGATAGATGCCTCAGAAGAGTTTTGCGACTCTTTTTCTTCCTTGAGTGGATTAAGTGTGCCTTCTGAAATGTACATTGGAGCGTTGCCTTCCCTCCTCGTAGTTTTCTGCATAATACCCTGTATAATGCTTCGTCCTTCTTTCCTGCAGTTTACATTGAGGTGGAACTAATGATAAAGGAGTAATGACAGGAAAACTTTTAAATACCGAAGATATGCAAGACATGCCACCTTACGTGAGTTATTTCTTCGAAAAACACAACACCCTACTTCATCAACAACTGGCAATAACTCATTAATTTGCATTAAAATACATGAGGAACTCTTGGCTAAAAAGTATTCTCGAATAATGAGCCAGAACCAACTACGATGGAGGGGTCCTGCGATTTTGCTTTGCGATGTCGCAGATCGCAGTATCACAATATCGCAATGTCATCCTGCTGTTTTTATCGCAAGGTCGCAGTATCGCAACTTTGTGGTATCGCAGTATCGCAATGTCGCAATATTGCAATATTGCAAATCATTATAATCCTTGTGTAATTCATGTGATTTTTGCAATGTGCGATATGCGATATCGTATATCAGTGATTTTTTAAAGTTTTTCAATGTGAGTGTTTCTTCAGTGTATGCAATGCGATGAAATTTCGCGTTGCAATATCACCTTTTGTCATTTTAACTCATTAGAAGGTGTATCCTATCATCCTTTGCGCGATGTGATATTATTTAAAGAGTGAATTTAATTTTCTTCATTATGAAACTTAGGTTTTTTAGATTTTTCAAGGTATTTTCCTAAGTCCATGATGTTGTAAGTTTCATCTAAAAAAGAAAATGTAACACTAACTGATTTTTTGATTTTTACTCAGGGTCCCCACTTATTTAGTATTAGCAATAATACTTCATAAGGAAGGGGGCTGTTGGTGGCCACAACAGAATGGTAAAAAAATTGACAATTTGATTGCTGAACACTTGGATTTTGATAAATCTCCCACATTTCCCATGGAATTTTTTTCACAAGGATGAGTGGGTATAATTAAGGGAATGTATATACCTTGTTTTATCTTGTATTGAAGAACATCTATTTATCTTTTGGGTGGATCCATATTCATAGGTACAGTATTCCAATTCATTGTTCCATGAATTTATGTTATTGGATCCAACTCTTCAATCATTATGATGATGATTTTGATGTTTGGGTCAATTCAGATAAAATTGTTCAAGTAATTTCAATAACTACTACAAAATCAATAAGACCTTTTATTGAAGCTATAATATCAATTATATTATGTAGGAATATATCATTAAGCCATGTAGTGACAACCAGTTTCTAGTATTGAAGGGGGGGTACATTCATGTATGTAGGTATATCACTATAAGCATAACAATGTGATAACTAGTTTAATTCTTATTACTAGTTTAACAAAAGATATAGTTTTCTATTTCTATTTGGTATCAAGTTTCTAGCAATATATATATATATATATATATATATAATAGCTAGACAAAAGTAAAAGAATTTCTATTAACTAGACCTAACATAATATGTCTACAATTAACTTCTTCCACAATCTAGATATTAATGATTGTGCAGGAAGAATGATAGTAATAAGTATTTTACATTTTATATGCTCTTGAATTATCCATAACAATTCCATTTGGCACACAAAATATTCTTATTTTTTCATAATTACCACCTACTTACACTAAAATTTAAATTCATGTAAAGCTTCACACTTCCATGCAATATTTTCTTTGAGTTTTTTTCCTTTATTTGTTATATAGGGTTCATACAGTTAAAATTGATTATTCCATCACACATGGAGAAAGGAGCACATTAGTCCTTTACTTAGTTTATCTATTAGTTTGATCGGTAGTTGTTGAACTAGTGGAATATTGCTTCATAGCCACCTTAATATGAATACACCTATTGAAACCCTAGTTTCACTAGTTTATTCAATGGTTTAAGTTTCATACCTAATTTATTGTCAAGTAGCATATCTAATTACAGATTGTTTGATTTTAGGTGTAGATTCATAATGAAAAAAATCATATAAATTAACGGGAAAGACAACAATAGAAAATCCTAAATAGATAAAATTACCTTTCATATGAGTTTAACTAGTTGAACATTGAATTTGTTCCCCATTTACAATTCAACTAGATCATGTCCCCACCCTAATGAAGTCTAGAGAAAGAAAAGAACCAATTCCAAAAATGAGTTGGTACACCTGGTGCATACTAACCTATACGAAATAACTCTTTTGTTGATGATTTTTGAGGTCATCCAACTCAGGGGGTCTCCCCAATATGAGGACCCAACTAGACCTCACACCATTTGGAATATGTGTTAATTTGTCTTAGGGCTATATTTTTCTTTGATTTGATAATTTCATTTCTTAATTTACACATTAAATCCACCCCATAACATCATATTATTATTCAATTTTACTACATTACTCAACAACATATGAAATTATGTATAAATAAAAACATCATAATCAATGTTGTCATACATAAAATAACAATATAAGAATGTAGGTTTTAACCCCATATAGAAATTACCTACGTACGAATTCTAAGAAATGCGGAAAATAAAAATTGTGAGAGCATAACATGTAAAAAACATATACACAGAGATTTTCCCCTGGATCCCAAAACCAGGACTACCAGCTTGATTTTTGATTATTTTCCTTTCAATGTTACAATAAATATTTATTCATGTCGAAGCATCCAATACCATGGGCCAAAAATCAACGCATCCAGAACCATGGACCAAAAACCATTGCGTCCAAAACCATGGACCAAAAAACCATAGGTAGGTCCGCCTAACCTAGTATAGTGTCCAAAATAAAATTTCACGGGGCACTACCCTAGACCCTGTAGAGGGGAACTACTCACCCCCCTATGACCGTCCTGCTACGAAATCGGTGCAACAAAGGGGGGTCTCCGTCCCCCCTCTAAACCACTGGTTCACTATGTAGGTTAGTCGTGGAAAGAATATAACACAACATAACTTTATCCCACTTGTTTTTTTCTTTCCATAGGGGGCCATAGGAGAGCTTAGTCATTTATCCAGCCGTGAAACGCCCATTGCTTCTCTACACCAAGAGAACTTCTGAGAGCTCACAAATTTTGTCAATGCATCTATAGTATTCTTCAAAGTGTCCACCTTTACTAGCAACACCTTTTTGTATTCTATCATATCCCTCACAAAGTGATACTGAACATCAATGTGCTTTGTCTTTAAATGATAGGCAGGGTTCCTTTCCAAGAAAATTGTATGTTGGCTATCACAATATATCCTTATAGCTCCCTATACTAACCCCATACTTGAACACAATATCTACAACCAAATGACTTCCTTCCTTGCATGAGTGTATACCATGTATTCTACCTCTGTAGTTGATAGTGCCACTATAGATTGTTTCTTACTCATCCAACTAACTACACCTCCAAACAGGTTAAACATATACCCAGTTGTAGATCTGGATCTGATCCAGATTTCTAGCCCAGTCTACATCAACAAATCCACAAATATCCAATACCTTTTCCAATCCTAGTCTTCCTTGGTAGCACAAACCATAATCACAGTGCCACTCAAATCCTGAAAACCCGCTTCACTGCTATCCAGTGCTCCTTCCCTGGTTTTGACATAAACCTGTTCAATACTCCCACTGCATGTGCAAAGTCTAGTCTAGTACAATCCATTGCATACATCAAGCTACTGATTGCACTTCTATATGGAACACGGGACATATCCTCTTCCTCTTCTTGTGTCTTGGGACACTGTTCAACAAATAACTTTGCACCTATAGGAATAGGAACCTTCACCGGTTTACTATCCTACATATTAAACCTCTGCAATATTGTCTCAACATAATTCTTCTGGTTTAATTAGAACTTCCTCTTTTCCTGATATCTTTTAATTTCCATGCCCAAAATATAGTTTGTAGCACCAAGATCTTACATGTCGAATTTGGAGGACAATTGGGTCTTCAAACCCTAGATAATTTCTTTGTCATTTCCAACCAACAACATATCATCCACATACAGGACCAGATAAACAACATGGCCACCAATTAATTTAAAATACACATAGTGATCTGCTTTGCTTCTGGTGAAGCCAAGTGCCCGTACAAATGTATCAAAATTTCTGATACCACATCCTTGGTGACTGTTTTTGTTGGCATTATGATGCATGTGTTGTACTTGATGGCAACTCTCTCATAGAAGATCATCTCACTTGTATACATTCAGAAGATAGAATGCATGGGTTACCGGACAGCAAAAAGGGATCAGATGACAGTTCACAAGTAAGCTTTGCCATCAAGTCCAAAGGGGGAGATTGTTGGCATTATGGCTAAAGTGTTGTCCTTGATGGAAACCTATTCAGGTGATGGATCACTATACAACAGGACAGTAGCAGAGCTTGTGTACAACAGCACAGTAGCACACATTCATGATCAGCTATCAAATATTAAACAAAATTTGATGCTAATGGGCTTCCCTCTAGCTAATAACTCCACCAGATCCCAACCCTCATTTTTATGCAAAGATGCCATTTCATCAACCATGGCCTCTTTCTAGAGTTTTCCATCCTCTGAATCTATTGGTTCCTTCATAATTCTGGGATCATCATCAATAATAGATAAAGAAAAATTTGAACAAAAAGCAAATGAACTATACCTTTCTAGCTGCCTTCTTTCCCGAACTGATCTTCTTCCAGCCAGAGTTTGTGGCTCTTCATCATCTAATTTCTCATCTGTTGTGGATTCTGATTCTTCCTCCTTTAGATCAAAATCTATCTTCTCAGGTTCCTTTGGTTGGAATTCATGTTTAATAACATCTTTTACCTCTCTAAACACCACATCTCGAATGTACACAACCTTCCTTATTACTGGTTTCCAAATCTTATAACACTTTAAACCACCCTTATACCCAATAAAGATGCACTTTTCAGATTTACTATCTAACTTGGTTCGTTTCTCCTTTGGAACATGTACATATGCATCACATCAAAATACCCTCAAATGTGAAAGAGAGGGTTTCTTACCAGTCGATGCCTCTTGTGGACTCTTATCCTCTAACGCTGATGAAGGTGATCTATTGACCAGGTAACATGTTGTCTCCACTGCCTCTGCCTAGAATTCCTATCCTATCCCGACACCATTGAGCATGCTTCTTTCCCTTTCCATCAATGTCTTGTTCATTCTTCCTGCAACTCCATTTTCCTGAGAGGTATATGGAGTAGTCTTCTATCATGCTATACCACACTTCTTATAGAATTCTTCAAATTCCTTACTACAAAACTCTCCACCATTACCTGTCCTCAGCACTGTTATCTTCTTCTCTGCCTAGTTTTCCACCAGAGGCTTAAATTCTTTAAACTTGTCAAAGACTTCAAATTTCTTCTTATCGATGTATTCCTTGAGAAGTCATCTATAAATGGTACATAGTACACAGACTTACCCAATGATGGAACCTTCATAGGTCTAAACACATCACTTTGCACGAACTCTAATATTTGTTTCTCCCTTTTACCACCAAAGGGGAAACTCACCCAATTCTGCTTCCCATGTACACAATTTTCACAGAAATCAAAATCCAGAGAGCTATTACTAATACCTTTAACATGAAGTATTTGAAGGCACTTCTCTCCAATATGTCCAAGCCTTTCATGCCACAACATGGTCTTCTCTCCAGAGACCACTAGATTTTATGCTCCACTTTCAGGAACCATAGAACTATTGCACCCATTAACAATAATGCTACCTTGCATCTTGTACAGAGTTCCAGTCCAAACTCCCCACATCAATACCAGTGCTCTGCAAAACATCTTGTAGATATCCTTCTTGAACAATGTTTTTACACCTACATCATCCAACTTGCTTACAGAAATCAGATTTCTGGCCAATGTAGGAATATGTAGAACACCCAGAAGTGTTCTAACCCTTCCACCTTGCAACTTCAACTTTACTTTTTTGCGACCAACGATTCTATCCTTCCTATCATCCCCTAAGAAGACATCATCACCATCATATTTCTCATACTCATGCAACCATTCTCTATGGGGAGTGAAGTGAAAGGATGAACCTAAGTCAGTCAACCATGCCTCATGATCTACATATGTACTTGAAGAATCCGAGTACACATCCGCACCTTCATCTGTGGTAGTTTTTTCCTCTACAGAAGGAGCATCATCAGATCACTTTCCTTTCCCAGGAGCTTTAGATTTACAATACCTTTTTTAGTGCCCTTCCTTTCTGCATTTCCAGCACACCACCTTTACAAGTTTTCCTGGGGATTTAGATCTTCCACTCAATGACTTATTTTTGTTTCTGTTCTGGGACCATCCACTTACAAACAAGGCATCACCATTTTGGCTCTCCATATTTTTCCATCTCATCTCCTCCATTAGAAAGGATGAGACTATTTCATAAAACTACAAGGATGTTGCATTGCTACCTATTGCAATAACTAGAAAATCCCATGAATCTGGTAGAGAACACAACAAACTAATGCACATATCTTCATCAAAAATTTTGATATCAATAGATGATAACTGACTTACCATAGTATTAAACGTATTCAGATTCTCTGTCACCAAGTGTCCATCTTTCATCCTCAGGTTATACAGCTTTTTCCATAGGAACAGTTATTCACCGGAGACTTAGATTGGTACAAAGTCCCTAACTTGTCCCACAAAGCATTCATCATAGCTTCCCCTGATACATTCAGTAATACTGAATTTGAGACACACAATTATATTATGCTCTTTGCCTTCTAATCCAACTTCTTCCATTCTTCATCGGACACTCCTGTTGGTTTAGTACCCAGATCTACCGTGATCCACTGACCTTTATCCACCAATAGATCCTCCATCCTGAGTTTCGACAACTCAAAATTGTGACCATTAAATTTCTCGATCTCTATCTTTCCACTACTCACCATGTTCTTTCACCATCAAAATCGATCTCGCAGATCTCCCACTGAACAAGGTCTACCACAAGTCCAAGTGAAACCCCTCAGCAACAAAGGCATCCCGTATCTGATACGAAATGTAGGTTTTAACCCTATACAAAAATTACCTACATATGAATTCTAAAAAACATAGAAATAAACAAGGTGATAGCATAACACATAAAACACATACGTAGAGATTTTCCCCTGGATCCAAAAACTGAGACTACGAGCTTGATTTTTCATTATCTTCATTTAAATGTTACAATACATATTTATACATGCCAAAGCATCTAATGCCATGGATTGAAAACCATTGTGTCCAAAACCATGGAATAAAAACCATCACATCCAAAACCATGGACCAAAAAACCATAGGTAGGTCTGCCCAACCTAATATAGTGTCCAAGAAAAATTTTCTCAGGGCACTGCCTTAGACCTTGTAGAGGGGGCTACCCCCCGCCCCCCCTCAAACCCCCCCACTATGCAATCAATGCAATGAAGGGGGGGCTCCGTCGACCCTCTAACCCCCCGGTTCACTATGTCAGTTAGTCATGGAAAGAACATAACAAAACCCAACAAAGAGAAGTAGTCACAGATTGAGACATTAGGATTAGCCAGAGACTAGGGAAAACCCTTTCAAGTTCTTCTTCTTATTATATTTTCATTGAATGATTCAATAAAAGAGAGTACAATGATCCATATATTCATCCATACAATTATCTATCAACATCAACCAAAAAATATTTATAAAATGAACCTAGTGATGTCAATGCTCAAAACGCTAAAGTGAACTAACG
>APFE030021086.1:0-50194 GCA_000404065.3 Pinus taeda
GCTGATTGTAGATTATTACCAATATTTAGATTCTTTTCTGGATTGATTTCAACAATTTTTATTTGAGAATTGGTAATTGAATTAACAAGAAAAATGCTTTCAAATGAATTCTACAATGATTGAATAATACAATTTTCCTGAAAGCATTGACTTAAAAGATGATTTGCAACTTCATATTGTGTTATTCTTAGTTGTTCAAAAATACCAAGTTCTGAGATAAAAAGATCTATTAAACCCTCATCATCTTCTTCTTCTCTAAAATTAAAGGCTTGATTAATGCTTAAAATAAGCTGAGTGTCTTCTTGTTCATCGTCACACCATGATAATAAAGAAGGATATTGAGCAGGAGGATAGAGTGTAATATGTTTCCTTTCATCTCCATGTGTTATGAACATGCTTCCTAATCTGCATCCAGTGAAGGCATCTATTTTGGCTAAACATGATCTGCCAAGAATTAAAAGATGGCCTCCTAAAACTTTTTTTGGTTGCAAGATCAAAAAGTCTATAGGATATTCCCATGAATCTAAAGAAATGATGATGTCCTCTAATATTCCCTCTGGTACTACTTTAGATCTATCAGCTAGCTCTTAAATTGTAGTAGTAGGTCGAATATTGGGTAATTTCAAATATTTCATAGTTTCTATTGTCATGACATTTATAGATGCTCCCAAACCTATTAGAGTATTTGAAACTGAAAAATCATTAATTGAAATAGTAACCATAGGTATCTCAGGATCAATATATTTTTCAATTGTGGTCTTTGCAAACATGAGAGTAGCTAGTTGGCCAATGACTTGGATTGTAAGGTGGATATCTTTTCTTTCTACCAGTTTTTTAATGCATAGTTACTTTATTGTTTTTGCATAGATTGGTATATCTTTTATAGCTTACAGCAAAGGAATTTTGACATAAGAATTATTTAATTCATCTAAAATATTGAATTCAGGAAGAGAAATTGGAATTTTGATTTTCTACTCTAATAACCTCTCTAGATAGGGTGGTGTTTAAGTCATAATAGATTTTCCTTTCTGAATTTGATTTTCTAGATGATATTTTTTAGATTGTTCTCCTTGTTTAGTTTGTTCTTCTATGATTGATGGAGAATATTTGTTTAATACTTTCCCAGACCTTAAGTGGACATCTTGTATAGGAAGGATAGAATATGTAGGAAAATATGTTACTTCTTCCACATTATAAGTTGGTCTTTCTCTTATGTTACTTGGATTTGCTACTGGTTGAGCTGGTAATTGAGTTGGTATAGGTGGGGGTTGGTTAGAAGGCAATTGAAGCTGTTGTGGTTGAGTTAATAATGGTGTAGGATTTTGTTGTGGAAATGGCATTAGTTGAGGACTTTTTTGGAATTGTTGATATAGAAATGGTTGTTTAGGATATGGTTATTGATATTTTCGAGGATACATTTGTTGAGATGGTTGAGTTCCATAACTATATCTTCGCCAACCTTGTGCAAGTTGGTTTTGGTATTGTTGTGGAGGTCATGCTTGCCATGGCATTGGTGCATTCCATGAATTTTGAGGAGGATATTGATAATTCTGTGGAGTTTGTTGAAAGAATTGTTGAGGAATCCTTGGTTGCCAAGGTCTCCTTGGTGCCATATAGTAAAGAGAATCTATTCCATGTAATTCTTCTAGTGGATTCATTTGCATTTCATTAAGCTTTGGACAATTTTCTGTTGAATGATTTTCTGTACAAATTCCACATACTTGAACATTATCCAAAGGACATTCTTGTAAAAGATGCTTCTTCCTACACTTAGGACAAAAGATTAACATTGTTTATTCTTCTACTTGTTGTTTTTTATTTTCTTTTAACACATCAACTTGTGTTCCTAAGGTGCTCAAAAGATCTGTTCTAAATTTTTCTGATAGACTCCCTATTTCTACTCTTTTTACTCCTCCTGCTGCTAATTTAGAAGCTCTAGAAGTTATTTCTCTTTTTCCTATTTTGGATCTACCTCTAGAGTAATTTTTACATAATTCAGCTATTTAATCAAATGGTATGTATGAAATATCTCCTTTACCCATTACATTGAGAATATCAAGATATTCATCTTTTATTTCTTTAATAAAAATTGTTCTGACGGTATCTAGATTTAGAGAATGTTGTTTCAATCTTTGTAGGTTATACAAAAATTGTTCCAAGTATTCTTCCAAACTCTCATCTTCTTGTTGAGACATTCGAAAAATATCTTCTTTTGAATCTCTAGGCCTGCAATAGGCTTGACATTTCTTCAGAAAAAAATTCTTTATTTCTTCCCAAGAAGTGATAGAGTGTTCTCGTAATCCCATAAACCATTTTAAGACAGTTTCTTTAAGAGTAGCAAGAAAAAGACGAAGTTTATGTGTATCATCAGTATAACCATAAGTTCTACATAAGATATCAAATTCAAACATGAATGAATCAGGATCTTCAGAAGACATTCCATGAAAATTTGGTAAAACTGAAGGTGGAATATTATTATTTTTACTTCTTCTCCTAGAATTGCTCTAGTATCTATAATTGGAAATCCAAAAGTAGCTTCTTCATCATTTTCTTCATCTTGTCTTCTTGTATTATCATATTCTCTTTTGAAATATTCCTCTCTTTTCCTTTCTGCTTCTCGCCTAGTTTCTTCTTCTCTTCTCCTTTGCCATTATTTTTGTTGTTTCTCATATTGTAACCTTTGTTCAGGAGTGAGAATGGTAAATCCTTGCCCTTCTTCTGCCATATATTTTTCAATAGTTTCAATTGTTTCAATAACAATTTGAGATTCAACTTGTTGTCTATTTTCTTGCTTATTTTTCCTTTTCTATGGAAGGTATTTACGTTTGTTTTTGTCTTATTTTCACTTCATAGGCTAACAAAGTTTGTATTTCTACAAGAGTTAACCTTTGTCCTGAACATTGTTTTTCCTCTAATTGTTTCGAAGTTGGTCTTCCATCAATTGGTGTGGTTAATTCTAATGGAGATAGTCATGCTTCTACCAATGGTTTAGTTTTTGGGGGGTTTTGCTTAATGTATCTACCCTTTTCATCTCTATATCTAGGCATAAAGAAACATAACTATTTTTATTTTTTTTTCCTATTTGACTCTGGCTAAAAGTATGCTTCCCTGGCGACAGTGCCAAAAATGTTGGGTCAATTTACTATGCAAATTAACACAATTAGTTAATTGTCAATTCAAGCTTGGAAGCTTGGAAGCATGTCCAAAGTATATGGATTTTAGTTGTAGTCAATTTTAGAAGATGAAATATAAAGATTGGAGGAAATTCATATTACAAATATAAAATCTAATTAAGTAATTTATGATTCACTTATGTAATATGTGTGGGATCATGCTCCTAACTTAGGAGAACCAGGTTGTCCTTCCCTACATGATTACTTCCATGAAGAGAAATCCAAAATCACTAATTAACAATAGTTTATGATTTAAAAGATGTAAGAGAAGAGGCTCCTAACTAAGGAGATCTAGGCCGTCCTTCTTCACACTTCTACTTTATCATTGTCTCCATTGTTTTAAAACTATAAATTTAAAAATAACATTAAACAAGGAAAAGAGGATGAATCTGAATTATAGTTCCTCATCAAATAGAAGGATAATTTAACTTAAATTCGTGTTTGCCCCTTCATATGCAAATTAGAATTAAACCAATATTCATCCAGCAATCATAATAAATCTTTACACATATAAATACATTTGAAGCAAAAACTAGTTTATAAAAATTTATGCTAAATTAGCTTGGTGTGGGGGCCCTCCACCCTTGCCTTGCACACTTGAAGAATTCTCAACTACAACAACTTCATTCAATCACCAAGCACGAACAGCGAATGAAAATGAAACAGGTTCTTCAATTAACTTTCAATCTTCAAAGAGTCTCAATATCATATTATACAAATTCTATTGCTTTAAGCCTTCAATAGTCTTGGCTTAAATAAAGACATAATAAACAAACTTGAATAAAATGTCTCTAACAGTCATATATATCCTAATCCCATCTATCTAGTCGAATCCATCCATTCAGTTACACAAAATTTGGAAAATCCCCAAAAATACTAAATTTAACCAATTTCCTAGGGATTTCCTGAAAGATAGGTCATGTTTGACCATCTTAGACCGGGCCTATTTTATCTCGGTTTGATCGAACCAATAGGTACATTTCCATATTTGGTTCCAAATATTTCCATATCTATGCTCAAATCATTCCTAGGTGTCCTGCAAGTATGACTTCAATGGATTCATTACGGGGATTTTCAGTTCTGTCCAAAAATACACTTAAAACCCAATTTTTGCAAAAATATCTAAAAATTGAAAAACATAATTTATATAACTGAATATGCATAAATTGGTCAAAATAAGGTGTATATGGATGGTATATGGTTGAGAATGATGGAAATTAGGTGTATTTTAATAAGTAAAATCTGATGGAAAATGAGGGCCAACAAGTATGATGCAAGTAGGTTACTGATTTGCAAGTGTGAAGTAGTTAAATGGTACATGAAATTCTAATTGGTAGTTTGATGAATTATGCAAGATAAAATAACCTTCTTTCTACAAGTATATTAACCTTTTTCCTTTCATGAATTGATTAGTTAGCATTTACAAGTTGAGCAAGTAGCATTTCCATTTCTTAGAGTGACAATTCCATTTTTGAAATTAGTTTAGACATTCACTCCATTAAATTAGATCAACAAAAGAAGGACACATTGTATGTTGCACATATAGTGTCGATATCTCTTAAGTCTGTATGAATCCCAGGTTGATAATTAAATTTGGTAGCCTTGGGAGTTGCAGCATTCTTGTTGCAATATAGAGGCTCATCAGTTAGTTGTATGTAATCACAATGCATGCATAACATTCTTTGCCTTTAGAAGTCAATTACTAGCCCATAGTATTCTTGGACATAAACTATACTCTAGTTGTAAATAACAAAAAAAATATGAGCAATATATAATTACAATTGAACTCTTGTAATTACTACTTGTTACACTACTTTCTACCTCTTATTTTACTCCATTCACTATATTAATATAAATTTGAGGGACATCAAGTTATTTTTATACATTAGGAGCAATATGGGAAAAGTATTAATGTTGTTATAGTGATCTAAATTAGTTACAATGCCCATTTCATCATGTACAGGTTTCAAAATACCAAGTCTAGAGAAGATATTATAGTTGGTAAATGAAGGACTACTATAGAAATAATTTCCAACATATATGATATATTCATAATACATAAACCTACCTTTAATACACTATGTAACAATAATTTATCTAAAAACTTTTGCATAAAGGAAATGATCCGCTCTCTATAAAAAGGCATTATTTTAGAGACTACAAGTAAAAGAATAAATAGGTTTGTGACAAACATCATTCATTCACCATAATTAAATATAATTTTATTCCAAGAATGATGTGGAAAGGATGATCATACAATGTTCATCATTATTCATGCTACTCTATTACTTCAAACATGATTTTAAACAAATAGGAGTTCTGTAAAAGATACATCTATACCTTGAAACCATTCACATTATCAATTCTTACATACCTACATTGAAACCATTCACATTCACAAATTTGAAGGATTACAATAATGAGGGATTTTGTTTTCAAGGGAGAATGATTAGCCTACCAAAATGCAAAAAATCATGAGGCTTCCATAGCTTGTTAGCACTCTAATGCCATTACTAGGAATATAAAGATGGCTTTTATTCAAGAAATCCCCCATGGTTTAGGAAGGAGGGAGCATTCAACTCATCTCCCACAAAGACAATTTCACACCAAACATGTTATGAATATAAAATTATAAAATTATGTAACTTGTTTTTATTACATCTTATTATTATCCTCATAGCGTTGAGGGTTAGCACATCTGATTGAGTCCCCGTCATTAAAGCACCTCTACTATTGAGAGGTCACAGGTTCAATTCTCTCAACACTCTCAGTTTTAGGCTCTGTGGTTGAGCCAATAGGAAATGATCCTTTCAGATAGTTTGCCTGGTACAAATATTCCACGGATGTAGCAGTCATCGATCTTTGGGGACTGTGAACCACACACACACACACACACATATATATCCTCATGCATGCATACATAGATACATATGTGTGTGTGTGTGTGTGTCCCCTCATGCTTACAACCTAATTCCTGTATTAGGCATACATCTATGATTTTCTTTTAGCAAAGAGACATGAATTCCACAACAATTCTTCTCCTATATAGGAAAATTAATTCTTAACAAGAGACTTACATAAATTTCAACATAGGTAACCAGCATGTAATATTGTATGAACTTCCAAGAAAAAAGTTGAGACAATTATCTAAGAAATTGAGTTGACAATTGCACTAGGAAGGAACATTTTTCACCCAACCATAAGCTCAATTGTACATCAAATTCTCTCTAGTTAGGGAACTATTAGCCATGATACCACGGAAGGAACTATTAACACATGGGAAATTGGATGGGTGAAGACAACTCTCCCTCGCAGGCATTAGATAATCAAAGAGCTCAGGCTTCCCTATTAAGCCTAGGACCTCCAGGATCTCTAAATGCTTCTAAATTAGTCAAAAAAGCAATTTTGGAAATTCTTTAATTTCTCTATAATGCCTCAATATTTCCTTTTCCTCTTGCTTATCAATTCTTGCTTGTCAATTCTTACTTGTCAATATAAGGGATAAAAACGAAATTAATTATAGCAATCCTTGGGATCAAAATGGTGTTGTTATAAGATGCTTCATCAAAATGGTGTTGATGTTGAGGAGAGAGCATGTAGCAAGTGTCATTCTTTAAAGGATATTTTTTAGAACTTTTTCAATGTCGATGGGGAAAACGTTTTGTAGGTAGTTTTCTAAAACATGTCTTTTAATCATTTATTTTGAATGGTGATATTGGTAACCAATATTTTCTAGAGGAATCTATTTCAATGTTTATTTTCGCAATAACAGATAGAATTTATATTAGAAATAGTTGTGGTTAAATTCAATATTTGTGTAATATAAAATATAATGATTTATACTTGGTCGAGCCTAGATATCCAATATATAAAGTTTTATATATATGTTCTTAAAGGATTTAATAGTGCTAACACTATAGCCTAACTACTTACGTATTGTCATACAAATTGATAAAGATAAAATATTGCCATACAAAATGTGTTAAAGCTAGAGTGGAGATATGATAGTATGATGGTCCATAGGGAGCATCTTCTTCATGTCCTTTGATGGACATGTTCCACTATAGTTTTTGTTTATATTTTCTATAGGAGGAAATAGTTAATGTCTTTCCTTTATTGTTTATTATATCCATCACTAGAGTGCATAATTAATCCCCAACTATCTTTGAGGCAATACATTAACCATTAGAGGATTGGCCCTCATTAAAACTAGAATTGTCCAAATAATAAGGTGGTATCAAAGATTCCATAATAAATCAATATGAGCCACAATTTTCTCTACAAGTTATTCAATAAAGCTTACCTTTGTGAAAATTTCCAAATGTTGTTGTCGTTATATTCTTGTAAAAGTATTTACTTACTTTTCCTATTCTCAAATCTCAAGTATGCGCTTTATAGAGTCCATATATAGTTATATTTGGCTGTGTCCTCATTCTATTATGGCTTGCAAAAGCATCTTTCCAAGGTTCCAACTAATCTTCCAATTCATAACACTACAATGGGGTTTTGTAGTGTCCTTCTTGACTTGGTACCCAACTAGACCTCATTCAATTTAGAAAAATCTTAAAACCCCCATTGGCAATGGTAATGAACAATCATGAGAAAATCCCCTAAAATTTGTCCAACTAACAATCCCTCAAACCACTTTTCTCTTGTCAACCACTCCCTAAGGCATAACTTGGACTATTAGTGTCATTCATAGAATCCACGTTGTCTTTTCCCATCAACCAATTACCAAGTTATCCATAGACCAACATCCCAGTAATACTGGGAATTTTAGCCTTGCTCCAAGCTCTACATTCCCACCACATTGTTGGGCATAGCCCAACTTGGGCATATTTTGGCCAAAGGATCTGAATTATGTGGGTAGAGCACGCAGTAGAAAGGATGTCATGGAGTGAAAAGTGGATTGCGCAACAAAGCAGTGGAGTATAATGAGGACCGCACAAAAAACTCACCACGTAGTATAGAGGCTTCACGGCGAAGCCCCTCCCTTTCTGTAAAGGCATATAATCTTGTAAAAGTTGAATGGTTTTGGAACATAGTCCCTTGTATTTTGAAAACCATGGTATTAGGTCCATGGTAATGTAGCGATGTAATCCCTCATCGTAATAGTATATATAGGGATGAATAGTAAAGAAGGAAGGCATCAATTGAATCCAGATCTATGTTTATGGTTGTATTTGTGTGATTTGTACTTCAGAGAAAGGGGCAAGGCTCTACAGCTAAGTGTGTGGAGGCCTAGGTCTGCATCTTAGTGTGCAGACTATCTACAGCTTAGTGCGCAGACAACTATATCTATGTGCACAGGTGAAGAATTGTTTGTTGTACCAAATTCTCTATTATAAGCAACAATTTTTGTGGATGTAGTCCTACATTGGGATGTACCATGGTAAAATGTGTGTCTTCATGTGTTTATTTTCTTATTATTTGCACTTTATTTCAGTAAGGTGAAGTTTAAGGATGTTTATGATATGTTTAATTGATTAATGTAATTTGGCAAAGTAATATATATGTGAGAAGTAATTCATGAATGTGAAGTAGTTTAAAAGTGTTAAAGCATAATAAAATACCACATTACTACATCCCAGTATCCCTAAATACTGCAGAAACCTGGTTCTGCAACCTCCCATAGTCTCTTTAAGTGAGATTGCAACTTGCTTTCAGGTCATTGCCGAAAGGGCTAGTGATTGAGGGTTTTATTAATTTTCAGTAAAGAATCAAACATGGGTCATCCCAACCTAAGCCAAAAAATGGTTCCGTTGTTGGGATTGGGATCTGTTTGAGGGATATGTTTATGTGGCATCAATCAAAGAAATAAATTCAAGATTGGATAGAATAGAAGGAACGAGAATTTGTAGAATAAGAAAATAGAAGCCCTTGTTTCTCAACTAAAAGGTGGTTGGAGAATTATATTTTTTAAGATCAATATGAAATGTTCTTCAGTTCATTCTAGGTGGAGCTATATGATTGGATAACATGGTTGACCGAGACAATGGACTGTTTTAAAGGAGATGAACCTAAGGAGTGGACTTCTGAACTGATATAGCGACTCAAGAACACCAACAATAGGATCTCAAGAGTTTTTGATTTATGGATTTATATCATCTTGGGAAGATTCATTACGGAGTTCACGGTAGACTTGATTGTGTCCTATGTTGAAGTAGAATGGAAATTTTTCAAAGGACCATGAGGTAAGTTCTTGAGATCTCTAAAACTTTGGACTAAGATGCTTTTATACGAAAAGGGAATTTTGCGAATGCAGATAGATTATTAGTTACTTATGTTTTGGAGAAGGTTTGAACAAGAAACAGGAACAATGTGAAGTGTAAAAACATATAAAATAGACACTAGGAAGAGATCTCATGGCCAAGATCCAAATACTTTTATAGAAACTGACTGTATTCATCTCTTAAGTGAGTCTGAAAGTGAAGATAACCACCTTGAGAACCATGAAGTAACTCCGTGGTATTCACCCTTTCATCCTGAAAGTTCTTCGAAGCTTGAATATACCAATAGTTAGGGTAATTTTGGTTTTCCCCAACCCCCTGCTCCCCTACCCCCCCAACCTCACCCCCCTCACCCCCCTCCCTTATGAATACCCATCCCCCCCGCTCCGCCCCGCCCCCGAGAAGGAATATGGCCAATGATATTAATCTACCTGTGTTTAAAAGAACTGGATCAAAGGATCTAAAGAAATTCTAGTTTTTATGCGAGGCAGTATGGACAGAAAAATAGGTCCATGATGAAGATGTAAAGAAGCTGCAACTCATCATGACATTTTGAGATCGAGCGCTGACATGGTACATGAAGTATTTGAGCAATCATATCAGATCATTCGTAGACATTAAAAAACAGCACTGATAAAAGAATTTAAGAAGTCAAAGTCTGAATCACAGTGTATCGCAGAGTTAAAGGAGATCAAACAAAGACCTACTAAGTCTGTTTGGGAATTTGACCAAAGATTCAAGGTATTATTGGATCAGGTGAGCTTTGACATAGCTCCACAGTAGCATAAGGATGGCTCATAGTTGCGATGCTGCTACATATTAGATTGCCTTTGACACAACAGAGATAGAAACTCAATTTGAAGCTCTAGAGCTTACAATGAAATTAGAAGCTTTTCCGATAGGAGATACCAATGTAGGTATGCAACAAATTTAGAGTCAATTGGAAAATTTGACTCCGCAGTTACAAGATATGAAGAAAAGTAAGGAAGTTCGCGAAGAAGTGTGGTGTACAAAGTACAAATAGGAAGGCCACTCTAAGGAATAATGCCGTCCCTTCAGAAATTACATGGCTAGTGGAGCTCTGAACCCTTTGAATGTTGGATCCATCTTATTGTGCGAGATATGTAGAACTAGAGACAAAGATCGGGTAGAATATTGTGATTTGCTGCAAAAATATATGCAGACTCCAAAGAATTTATATTGCAAGTTCTGTAAATTGGTGGGACATGATGAGAATAACTATCGAGCTTATGAATTACTGATGGATTGCAATGTTGACAAATATATAATTCAAGTTGAAGAACATGGACATGAAGGAAGTGGACAGTGTGGTGGTTGATGCGCCTATCAAGGAAGAGGTAAAAGTGGTGGAGCTGGTTGAGGATGAGGACAGATTATCTGCTATAACTGCGGCCAAGTAGGTCACTTTGCAAGATATTTTCATAATCCCACTACGACATGTAAGAATTGAAAATCATTTGATCATGTAATTGAGGAGTGTTTGGTAATTATGGAAAAAATGCAAAAAAATAAAAATCAACAACCAACACAAGACATTCAGATGATGACTGTGGAACCAAGGAATGATGAACCTTGCATTAATATTGTAGCAAGGAGTGGATTTGCAACTGGAAATGATAAAGCAGATGGAAAGAAGGAAGTTGAAGCCACATGGGTAAGAAATATTGTGGAGAAATCTCCTACCTTTTATGTTCAGAAGGAAAACGAAGTGCTTATGAAATCCAGGCAAATCTTTATGGATGTTGGGGCTTTGACCTCTAACGTGCAGCCAAAAACAATGTAGAAGGATAACTGCGACATTATATTAGTTGCGACACAAGATGTGGATCCAATTTTTTTAAAGTATTTTCTACAAATGTGCATGAAGTTGTTAAGAAACTAGAAATTTGTAGAAGGGTTGCATGAATTGATAAATTCATGTGCATCTAGAGAAGTACCACAGAGTGAGATGTGTGAAGTTAACAATTTACATAGACATAAGAGAACTGGAAATGAAATTATGCTTAGTGCACAAATAGGAAAATATAACATGGACCAAGTTATTTTAGATATGGGATCTGAAGCTAATGTCCTCACAAAGAAAACATGGGAGTTAATGGGTGAACCAAAGTTACAACGGTCACCTACTCAGCTAATAGTGGTGAATCAACAAACTATTGTTCCTCTAGGAATATTATCATGCATTACATTGGACATTGAAGGGGTGTGCACTACTACTGATTTTGAAGTAATAGAAATTGTGGATGAAAGTAACCCCTATCCGACATTACTTAGACTGGATTGGGAATTTTCCAACATGGCTATAATCAACTTAAAGAAGAGGCAAATGATATTTGAAAGAAACAATATGAGAGTGATCATTCCCTTGGATCAATCAGAAGGAGCAAGGTATACTAAACTAGTTAAAGAGGAGTACAGTGCAGCTGATATAGATAACATCTAACAGATGATAGAGAAAAGAAAAAGATTGTGTTAACCCTACTAAAGGCAAGTTGAGTTGGGAACATGATAGTTAGTGTACTTCAGATTCAGAAGAATAATTGGAAAATTGGAAAAACAAGTTACATGAAGTATCTACAAGGCAATGTGCAAGAGTCACTAAAGCAGTGTGTTGTATGATAGCTGAGGTATGTGACTTACCTTTTTATAGTGGTTTGGGTGATATAAATTATTTTCTTGAATAATGTGAAGAACAGGTACCAGAGTGTCAAATATTGTTAGCTCTGGATATAGCCCTAAGAGCTACTCCTATTAGATGATGGGGTACACATAAGAAAAATATAGGAACTTGGAAAGAATTTCGAAGGTTGATATGGATAATGTTTGGTTAGGTAGAAACAGAGTTGGCAGACAAATATGATGGTCAAACTGATCCTAGAGAGCACATCCATCTCTGCATGAAATCATGGAAGGAGATTCCACGAGAATAATGGGTGCATGGGTTCATCCATACATTAGAGACAATTCCTCAAAACTAGTACCTGGAAATAGAACTGTGAACTGGGCAGAGATGGTTGATGGGTTTGTATTGACATTTAACTTTGAGCATGATTTTCCATATATATATTCAGCCCTTCAGATAGTTAAAAAGAATATTTCATAGAATGAAATTCCACTCACTTGGCAGCCCGATTGGATGCACAACTACAGAATGTACTGGAATGCTACAACATCACTGCAAAAGAAGATAAAGACCCTCATAATATTGACATAGAATAATCTGAAGGATACCACAAAGTGAATGGACCTAAGTTAGAAATGCCTAATATAACAAAGCCATTGAAGACAAAGAAGGTGAATATAGAATCAGAAGAGGAGCCGAAGTTTGCAACGATAGGAGATTATTGGGATGAAGGAACAGTCAGCAAAGTGACAAATCTTCTGCATGAATACTAGGAGTTATTTACCACTAAGTTTTCAAATATGAAGGGCATAGTAGGATATTTATGAATTATGAAGATTCCTCTAAAGCCTTATGGAAATCTAGTTAAACAAAGGCCTTATATATTGAATCCAAAGTACAAAGAAAAAGTGAAGAGAGAACTTGAAAAAATGATAGCAATTGGAATCATTGAACCTATGGAAGAATCGGAGTGGATAAGTCCTATTGTGGTACAAGAAAATAAAACACAAGGAGAAATCTGGATTTGCGTTTATTTAAGGACGTAAATGATGCATGTCTACATGACCCATTCCCTACTCCTTTCACTAATGAAGTATTGGATGATGTAGGAGGTCAGGAAGCCTATTCATTATAGATGGATTTTTAAGATACCACCAAATTAGAAATGCACCAAAGGATCGACATAAGACCACCTTTGCTATAGAATGGGGTTCGTATCAATATACAGTGATGCCTTTTGGACTGAAGAATTCCCTTGCCATATTTTCAAGAGTGGTGGTTGCAGCTTTCAAAGAATATATTCACAATTTTTTAGCAGTACACTTCAATGATTAGATAGCATTTGGGTTATTGAATAAACATGTTGTGAGCTTAAGACTGATGCTTGACACATGCAGGCAATATCATATTTCTCTAAATATCAAAAAGTGCATATTTTGTGTACTTTTTGGTATATCTCTAGGACATATTATTCGCAAGAAAGGATTGATGGTGGATCCTACGAAAATTTCTATTATTTTGAATTTACCTCCACCAAAAACAACACATATTTTCACACCACATTGGGAAATATAGGATATTACAGAAAAATTATCAAAGGATATGCATAGATCATTGTGCCTATGGAAAAATTGTTGAAGAAAGATGTAACATTCCTATGAATGAAGAATTTCAAAAGATCCTCGACACACTAAAAGAAAAGATGGTAACTACTCTTATACCGGTATTCCCAGATTGGAATAAAGAATTTCATGTTCATGTGGGTGTTTCATTCATAGCTTTAGGAGTTGTATTAGCACAGCCTGGTGCAGGACAAATTGATCACACTATAGCTTTTACAAATAGGAAATTGTCTAAAGTAGGAAAGAACTATACTACTACAGAAAGGGAAGGATTGGATATGGTATATGCTTTACAAAAGTTTAGACATTATTTATTGGGATCACATTTCAAGATGTTCACAGATCACTCTGCACTAAAGTATTTGGTCAATAAGCTTGTTTTAGGAGAAAAAAAATTCAAATGGCTATTATTATTTCAGGAGTGTGGCTTTGAAGTTGTTGTTAAGCCAGGAAGACTAAATGTTGGACCTGATCATTTATCAAGGTTGGAAACAAGAGAAGAACCAACGAATGTAGAGGATAATCTTCTTGATGTGCAATTGTTTGCAATCAGAATAGAGGATGATCACTTCACTGATATTATTCAGTTCTTAATCACAGGAATGGCTCCTTCATAATATGCTACATAGCATAAGAATTAATTGGTGGTTAAGGTAGCAGATTTTTCACTAATATCAGGACACTTGTATAAGATGGGACTAGATGAAATATTATGCAGGTATGTTCCTGAGCAAAAACGATAGATAATGTTAACAGAACCTCATAGTGGCACAGCTGGTGGGCATTATGTAGGGAAATAGACTACGTAGAAAATTTTAAGAGAAGGATTATGGTGGCCTACACTACACAAAGATGCAAAGGAGTATTGTTGAGTTTGTGATGTTTGCCAAAGAATAGGAAAACCTTCAAGAAGAGATGAAATGCCACTAGTTCCACAAGAAATATTGTAGGCTTTTTATAAATCGGATATTGATTTTGTTGGACCTATCAATCCACCAGGAAAAGGACTGGTGTGAGGTATATAATCACTGCAACTAATTATTTGAGAAGGTGGGCCGAAGCACAACAAGTAAAGGATTGAAGCATAGAAACTTCTATGAAGTTCATCTTTGAATACATCATGTCTAGATTTGGGTGTACAAAGATATTGATAAGTGACCAAGGGTCACATTTCTTGAATAAGACCATTGAAGCATTAACTGAGGAATTTCAATTTTACCACCAAAAGAGCACTCCTTATCATCCTTAGGCAAATGGAACTGTGGAAACATTCAATAAAATTTTGGAGAATGCACTGACCAAGGTATGTAATGTAAACAAGGATGACTGGGATCTTAGGATTTCAGTAGTATTATGGCCTTATAGGACTACATGCAAAAATTTGGTAGGTCAGACACCCTTTAGGTTGGTTTATGGGAAATAAGTTGTGATGCACATGGAATGCATTGTCCCTAGACTAAGAATTGTAGCTTTTACAAATATAGTGGACCCCGACATAATGGAAGAAGATGTCGCATTTACTTTCTCTGGAAGAAGATAGGTTTATAGTAGGATTTCATCAACAAGTACAAAAAGTGAGAGAAAAGGCTTGGCATGACAGACACAATAGGCAAAAGAAGTTTCAGATAGGAGCCTTTTTCTCCTCTATGATAGTAAGTTTGTGAATTTTCCAGGGAAATTCAAAACGCACTGGTTAGGCCCATATGTTATTAAGTATATTACTAATGGAGGCACAGTGAAATTAGAAAAGTTAAATGGAGAATTGATTCAGGGAAAAGTAAATGGCAGTAAGCTGAAGTTGTACAGGGACAACCCTACCCCTACAGCTTCACCCTAAAGAAGAAAGAAGGAAAGTCTTAGTGTCACATGCAGTTGAAAGTGGGCACTGGACTATAAACTACGTTGCAAAGAGAGCTTCGATGAAGAAAGTACTTCGCTACAGTCAGGAATATGTCAAAGTTCGTAGGAAGTCATAACGTAACGCAGAGGTACGCTATAATAGGGAACATGTTGAAGTTCATCGAGAAAATGGAAATATGACCGTTAAAAGGGAAAAACACGTGCAAAGTTGCAATTAAGATGACATATTGGCAGAATTTAAGGATAGATATGCATTTAATGACGAAATCTAAACAAAATCGAGACAAAATCAAATCTAATGATGAGGTTCGAATGTTAGAATTGTTATAAATAGCTGACTCCCGCTCAGATTAAGAACTTTGTTGAATCAAGAGCTTGAGTGATTAATAGTACAAAGACGTTGTAGGAGACTTCAATTTGTATGTTGTCTAAGTGATCTTGGGAGGAGATTGTGCGGAATTTCCAAAAGAAGGGATTGTCTAGAGTCGTGGAAGTCGCTGATATGTTTGTGCCAGCAGATGAAATACCCATAGCAGTAGCATTGTCACCACAGAAATAGTGGCAATCACCAACGAAGAAGCAAACCAAGGAAGAAAGAAGAAAGAAAAAGCAAGACAAGAAGCCTACCAAACCTGTGAAACCTCATAAGCAACCTAAGTAGGTCAATATTGGTAAAGAAGAAGTGGAGGAAACACAGGCGAAGGAATGTGGCACAACGTTCATCTCACCTTTGCCCTCATACATCCCATCAAGGAAGCCAAGTGTCAAACCAATAAAGGATTCCAAAGACGCAAAGTATGGCACATTTACACCACTATTGCTAGAATTTGTGACATTTTCAGTAGAGATTTTAGGGAAAATTCCGCAGCTCAAATTTACAAATTATGATTTTAATGACCAGATGAAGTACCCTCCATTCACACCAGACTAATACTTGAAGCAACTTCACTACCCACAAAGCGGAGTGAATATTAGAACCAAAATACTGGGTGAATGGGTTGGCATAGTCAGGATTTCTCAATATGTTGAATGTGTTGCACTTTAGCAAAAGTTCAGCAAACACAGTGTGTGTGTGACAATTATTGGTATTAATGCACGATGGACACCTGTGGATGGGGAATAAGATCCCCATAAACCAAATGTTGATTTAGAGAATCACAAGATTACCTTACCAAGGGAAAAACTCCACAGAGGATTTCGTGGGAAAGGACTAGGATCTCACTTTGCAATATAATACGAAGAAGAAGTACAGGTCGATCAAAGGAAAAAGGGGTTATGACATAAACTCAATCGAAGACCAAGAAGTCTGCTTCACCGCACACATTTTGGCTTGAAAGATTATGAGGAAATGTCGTGCAAATGAAGTTCATGCATCAGTGGTGTCTTTAGCCGCAAAGTGCGCAAATGGAGTCCAATATAACTGGGTTGGATAATTATGCATGGAATTCTTGGACGACTGTCGCGAGGTCCAGGAGAAAGGTAAATCTTTCCATTACACCTGGTTAATCTTGATCATTGCTATGTTAGCATGGAAAGAGTCAGAGGACACACAATTCCCTTCGGTGCCTCTAGATGTATGCATACCACTCAAGCATCGTGAGCAGGAGAATAGAATATTTTTCATATTATATCAAATGGATCACACATGTTAGTAAACTAGCATTCACACCTTTTATCGAGTTTTCACAAATAGTACAGCCTTGTGGTGAGGTTCAAGGTAGATTTTCATAAATTGTACATACAGGCACGCAGAGACATGAATAAGAAATGAAATGCATTGCCATATATGGTCAAAGAGGATGATATGGTAGAATTAGTACAGACATGGCCCACAGAATGGATGACTCTTCTGGAGGAAGCAAGAGACAGTGCGACAAAAGAAGAAGAGTTGAACACATCACAGCATGATGAAGCTAGTGGAACAGACAAGGAGAAAGAAACACATGAAGAAGAACACCATGAGGAGGACCCTCAAGGAGGTGAGGATACAACTAAGGAGATAGAAAAGGTAGAAATAGAGAAAATTTTCATTGAGAAATTAAATATCCAAGGTGAAGCTACCATTAAGAGAAGAATGAAGCATAAGGTGGATAAAACAAAAGAAATCACACCAATGGTTCTCACTGAGGGTGACCTAGATCAAATCAGAGACAAGGTTTATGAGATAATAATCGAATCTTGGAAAAGGGTGGAAGATCACTATGGCAAGCTTATCACAGGTGTGCAAGAGAGTATTGCAGAGTTGAAGATTTTGGCGTAAACATTCAGACCACCAACACAGATAGGCCACAGACTCCAACCAGAAACACTGATATAAACAAAATTTGGGATGAGGATAATGAATATACCTATCGAAGCTATACATTTCGACTCTATCAAATTCAAGCAATATGAACATGGCAGCATTGCCCACTCTAGTCCTACATGACTTGCACAAAGGTATCACAAATGAGCTCAAGGAGCATGAACATCATAGCTCACACTTAAACATTCACATATAAAAAGAGCGCATTGTGCTGAAGAAACAACTTGACCAGGCCATCAAGGACAAGGAACAGGCAGAGCTACAATAGTAGAGACTAAAAGAGGTGGTCAAAGTCACTTGCAAGGAATTTTTAGGCATGGATGTCTGTGAGGAGGAATCAACAGAAGATAAGGTCATGAAGCTTGGCTTTGTAGTCAAGGAATCCAAGAAGAAAATTGCAGATATACAGTTCGAACATGAGGTAAATATTAGTGAGCCGCAATTAAAGTTACAGCCATCCACACCACCAGAAGTGTGTGAACAGAGGGATATTGACTTAAAGACTGGGATGGCCAGCTTCTCCACAACATTGGCAGACTCTGGAAAATTGTTGGATGAGAGCATGAAAATTTGGACTTCGCTGCAGGAAGATCCAAATGTTCAGAAACTGCATGAGCAAATGCAACAAAAGCAGCATGAATTGGAGGAGAGTTGGGCAGCTGCAAATACTTTGCCAATCTCACAAAAGAAATTGAAGAGTTGAAGAAGGAGGAGAAAAGTTTGATAGAAAGAACTTAGCCTTGGCAGGATGAGGCCCTTCAGCTATCACAGTCAGTGGATGAGAAGCTTCAGTAGCTTCCATAAAGGGAGACATAATTGGCAAAGAAGGTTGCAGAACATGTCACAACAGCACTATTAGAAGAAGTGCACAATGAGGAAATGCAGGTGGCAGAGATTCTACAAAAATTCAACAAGACATACAACAGCATTGGAGACGAGATCATAGGCAAAGAAATTGAGTGCCTCAAGATGAGTCACATGTGACTGTTAGGGGACTGTTGGGCGTAGCCCAACTTGGCTAGATTTTAGGAAAAGAATCTGAATTTTGTGGGTAGAGCATGCAGTAGAAAGGATGTCGTGGAGTGTTTTCTAGGTAAATACTCTCTGCGGACAAAGATGATCCCTCTAGCCCAATGAGTGGGTCTAGAAAAAAACAAGACCATCTATAAGACGCTTTCCTATATTAAAAACGGCATAAGAGAAGAAGGACACCTACCTTGCTATGATAATATAATGCACTCCTTTGTTGAAGATCTTGATCATTTGCTCCTTAGGCTCAGTCCTTGTTTCTCATAGCATTTGAATACCTGCACAAGAGGCCAAAGACATGACAAAGCATAGAAGTGCAACAAGCATAATCAAATTTAATGCACTTAATAGATCAAGGAGAATTAAGATAAATGAAGTATTGACACAAACATTTATGGAAAGTGAACCAGCAGTTGTATATATTAATAAACAAAAGAGGAAGCATACAACCTAGGCCTTGATTGATCTGAAAATGGGGTTCTTAGGCTTCTTGACTAACTTACAAGAACCTCTCCCACTTCCAAAGCTTAATTATTCCCAAGTCTTTATGATTAACCAATGCGGAATTAAATATGTGCTTGAACAAAAGGTGTATGCTGGCGTTGTTTATTAAAACTGTTTATGTGTTGTAATTTAATGTGCTTAAGTTGATATATAAAGACATATATCAGTAAATAATGTAGCAGTAAAAAAAATCACATAAGACAGTAATTTAATTAGGAGTTCACCCAAAACTCTTGGGCTATGTCTCCGTGAGCTCTAGTCAACTCGACTAGGCTCTCTGGGATTATGGTATAAGTCCTTTTTACAAGATCTTGGCTCAAATCCTATTGTTTTACACAAAAACAATGGGTTCAGACACCATTTTATCCTCTGGCTCTTAAAGCTCTCAGCTTTCTGGCTCTCAACTCTCAGGACTTCTCTTAAACATATCGGCGACACGACTCTAGAGTGTGGTAGTATTTGACTCAACATAAGACCAAGGGTCATGACGATGAAGTGGAATAGTCATATGAGAGGCAAAATGGATCACTGAAACTAGGAAGGACAAGTGACTAAGTGAGGATATCCCAAACCTGACACGAGAAATAGATGAATGTCTTGTTCAACAGCGACATGCTTCCTATACAAAAGATTTTTCACTTTCATTTTTCCCCACTATTTCTAGAGAGTACCCCAATTATTTTTAATCACAATCTTGAAGTAGATACCATATGCTTGTCATATAAGTTCATTCTTTGAATGAATCCTTCCTAGAGTTTTACGAGCCCTAGGAAGGAGAAACTTGGTCTCATCATGGTCACAAGTCTTTTGTCATTTAATTTTTACGAGTCCGACAGAAGAATAAATCAATGTCTTTTCAATATTTAGAGAGTTTAAAAAAGAAATGAAAAATAAAACTCCATCAGGTCGCAAGTTTTTGTAATTTGTTCTCTAGAACCTAAAAAGGTAGAAAATAGTATTCGAGAGAACCTATTGACCATGTCGATCAAGGTGTTCCTTTTTCGTAAAAAGTCAATCCCAGCCTGAAAAAGGAGTAAACGTATACTGAGACTATGTCAATTCATTTCATTTAACGAGTTCAAAAATACAAGTACTCGACGATATTTTGATCTTTCGAGAGTAAAAAAAGATCTTAAAGATGACTCTAGGGGGGTTCCTTTTTCATTTATTTATAACAGGTTTGAAAAGGAGATAAAACAAAACTTGTTGAATCAATCAAGAATGATCATTGTTACCTTCAAAATCTCCTGTAACTACACAAAACCAACCACACATCACCGATATCGAGAAAAAAAATAAAATATTGGTAAAAATGTATTTGAAAACTTATAGATAGCCAAAAAGTAAAAAACATTTTACCATTTCACTTTGAGTAATTTGGAGAGTGCATCTTACCCTATTTTCTCTGATTCTTCAAGCAAAAGGTGTGGCAAATCCAGGTACCATATCGTGAACCATCAGTTGCAAGTAAGAGTTGTTCCCTTTCTGTTGTTTTTCATACCATTTTTCACCATTTCACAGATGTTTTGACTATTTAAGAGGAGGATTTTTTGTTTTTATAATCAAGGGTGATGAGCGCGAGTCTCATCATCGGATCCATGTTGATCACCCCTTAACCCAAATGACCCTCGTACTACCAACGTGAAAATAATTAGAACAGTCATGTTGGGCGTAGAGCAAAAAATAAAACGAGAAATACTTTGCCTTAATCGGTTTTTTCAAAATTTTGATCCATTGAAAGGCTTATAAATATTGTTTATGGATTATTTTCAAGAGATTTCAATGGATATTGCCATTGAATGGAAAGAGAGAGGCCACGAGGCAGAAGACCGCCAAGCTTCCCAAAGCGAACCATGTGTTAATTCTTTGAGGGACTATGGATTACTTAAGTTCTTTCAGACCCCAAGACTCAAAGCTCAGAATGAGTTTCTACAGTATCTCATAGGAGTATGGGATGTCAATCATGGAATCTTCATCATTGGAGATCAATAACTAGAACTAGAGGTATCTGACATCTACTTCATCATTGGACTATCTATGAGAGGAGAGAGGGCCCAACTATTTGGAGCTCATACTAGAGGAGAGAGCACTAATACACTAATAAAAAGGCATTTCCTAGATGCAGAAACAACCGTGAGTGGTAAGGTTAAGATAACAACCATTAACAACCTACCCTTGAGGACTATTATAGATACCATGGCCTGTATAGTTTGTGCTCAAGTGTTGCATGAGGAAACGAAATATTGATTTCAATATGTAGTGGATTATCTCACTTCAACTATATTTAATTGGTGCGAATGATTGCTAGTTAAAATTAAAAGATAGTTGACCAAGTGAAAAACAGGTTGTTTGAAGTAGTTTGGGCTTGGATCGATCTTAGTCACATTCTTCTTGGAGCGTCTGCCTTTATTTCGTTACCAACGGGTAGAGGTGGATGATCTAGCTCCGAGACATCTAATATTACTCAGATAAAGTGAGATTATGCCTCGAGGTGGAGGAGGTCAATAGATGCATTTCCCTTCGTCATTCTTTGGTTGGTTACGCCAACAGCTGATTGTGGTAGATGACTATGCCTATGCGAGCACAGACTTCAGAGGAGGCCTAGATCTTCCTCTACCACCTGGTGCACAATGGATTGATGTAGGTAAAAACATGTTTTTTGGAATTTTTTAAGATTTATGATTTTTTTGAAGTGTATTTGAGAGTTTACTTATGATAATTTTGCAGATGTGGGATCGGAAAGACCTCCCGGAATGTGTTTGATATCTCAGCGAGTAGCATGCCTAGTAGAGGAAGAAGCTCTACACAAGGAAGGAGAAGATCCTATAGTGGAGATGGAGTAAAACCTATAAGTCCTTACTTGGTGGATTCCAGAGTATGCTACTATAGATGATGTGTCACTGCAGTACCAAAGGCACAAAGTGGGTGTATCTGCGAGACTTTATCGGTTGTTAGGCCGAGTGACTAGATTTGTCTCATGCTATCATGACCATCATCTGGGTGGATATCCTATTCCTAGTTGTATTATCTGCACTGTTGTAGGCTTGGATAGCCTATTCCTAATCGTATTATCTACATTGTTGTAGGCTTTTAAAGCCATGTGTCTCAGAACACTATTTTTTGAGATTGATATAACAAACTTTGACAGACTCGATATATCTAGATACACACACACACACATGCAGGTTCCTATTGTCTACTTGTGTGTTCATATATCATGATGATGTGTTTGGTTTCTTACAAGTGATGCAAATGTCTATCTAAAAGATAATTTTCCAATGCATCTATGGAGTTTCCATTTTGTTGTCTAGTTAAATCCTCTTTTTGGACATAGATGATCCCTCTAGCCCAATGAGTGGGTCTAGCAACAAACAAGACAATCTATAAGACACTTTCCTATATTACAAATGGCATAAGAGAAGAGGAAGGAGACCTACCTCGCTCTAATGCTATAATTCAATCCTTTGTTGAAGATCTTGATCATTTTCTCCTCAGGCTCAATCCTTGTTGCTCATAGTGTTTAAGTACCTACATAAGAGGCCAAAGACATGACAAAGCATAACAGTGCAACAAGCATAATCAAATGTAATCCACTTAATAGATCAAGGAGCATTAAGATAAATGAAGCATTGACAAAAGCATTTATGGAATTGAACCAGCAGTTGTATATATTAATAAACAAAAGAGGAAGTATACAACCTAAGCCTTGATGTTAGTAGCCCTCCTTGAGTGAATTTCCAAGTCCAATCTCAAACTCTCCAAGCACTCCTCCAAGCTAAAGCGAATAGAATGTAGGCAATATCTCAGCATAAGGGTGCAGATAATCAGAGACCAACCATTTTTGAATGGAGGGGAATCAATATATAGGCAGGGAGAGGGAGTTAGGATCCCACCAAAGATAGGGGAAGGTCCTCATCTCAAGGAGGAATCTCATAGGGATAAGATTAAAGGGTAATATTGGGAAAATTTGACCACATCCACAACGAACATCATTCGGCTCACCGTTTTGGAAACCTCTAGATCTCGAAGCTTCTCCTCCTCTTTGGGAAAACTTGCCTTTAAGGGATCAATGTGAGTATCTAGGCAAAATCTGCGCTGGCAACATGAGGCTCATATGGTGCAACCTGCCATCAGCACGAGTAGGCAGTGTCAGAGTTGTGCTGACCTAGAAATTAGGGTTTTGAGCTCAATTTTCTCAGGAAAGGCTCATGTCAACTTTTCATTAGTTCTTGAGGGAGGATCTAGACTGCATATTAGGATGGGTACATTGCATAGTTGTCAAGTTTTGGGCACTCTGGGGTATGACACAAGGAAGTGCAGGAGGTGTGATAACATATTGCGTAACATGGAGTGTGAAGTGGACCATGCAATAGACTAGTGGATCACAATGAGGATCGTACAACAAACTCACCACGCAGTATAGGGGCTTCGTGGCGAAACCCCTCCTTTTTTGTAAAATCATATAATATTTTAAAAGTTGAATGGTTTTGGACCATAGTCCCTTGTATTTTGAAAACCATGGTATTAGGTCCATGATAATGTAGCGATGTAATCCCTCATTGTAATGGTATATAACAGGGATGAATGATAAAGAAGAAAGGCATAAATTGGATCCATATCTATGTTTATGGTTGTATTTTTGTGATCTGTACTTTGAAGAAAGGGGCAAGGCTCTGCAACTGAGTGAGAGGAGGCATGGATTTACATCTTAGTGCGTAGAAAACTTGCATTTGTGTGTGCAGGTGAAGAACTATTTGTTATACCAAATTATTTGTTATAAGAAACAGTTCTTGTGGGTGTAGTCCCGCATTGGGATGTACCATGGTAAAATTTGTGTCTTCATGTGTTGATTTGCTTATTATCTGTACATTATTTCAATATTGTGAAGTTTATGGATTTTTATGATATGTTTAAGTGACGAATGCAATTCTGCAAAGTAATATATATGTGCAAAGTAGTTCATCAATGTGAAGTATTTTATAAGCATTAAAGCATAAGACAATACCACATTACCACATCGCAGTATCCCTCAAGGCTCTATAAACCTGGATTTGCAACCTCCCATAGTCATTTCAGCTGAGATTGCGACTTTAGTCATTTCTGGGTGAGACTACAACTTGCTTGCAGGTCGTTGCCAAAAAGGCCAATGATTGAGGGTTTTGTTGGTGTGCAGTAAATAATTGAACCTAGGTCAATCCAACCTAAGCCAACACACACACAAGGGAGCCCATAAATGGGATCAAAGATAGAGATATTACACATAAATATGAGCATACTAAGTCAAAGGCCACATTTCAGGATAATACAAATGCATTGTCCATGAAATCCAATGTAAGATAAGGGAAACAACTTAATCCATTTTTAAATCCAAATGTTTTATATTCTACATTCATTTTAATTAATTGTAATCATACAATGCATTATCTCTCTTCCCAGTTCTAAAAATGCAATCTACCAAAATTGTTAGGAAAAATCACAATCCGTGAAAATATTTTAGTCATTTCCTCTAGAACTAGATATAGCAAGAATTTTGAGGGCCCCTATACTCCCCAACTTCTAAGGTTTTAATCCCATCAATATTTCATTATGGACCAAGGTCTATATAAAGAATTTGATTTTTTGCAAATAATACCTCCTAAATCACTTTCAATTGTTGATCTAGTAAGTAGGTCGTGTGAGGATAGTTTAGAGAATATCCTTTAATTATTTAGTAAGATTCACCGATGCTTCTCAATCCCCATGAATCCTTATTTAATTTACTCATAGGAGTCGAGCCCCACAAAAGAGGAAAAAAACCCTTTGAAGTTTAGTCTAAAGCATATCAACAGTATGTAGTGGCTTCTAACCGAGCCATATTTTACTCTCGCCTTGCTCTTAAGAAGAGAGATCAAAGAGAGTCACGATACCATGGTTAGGCATTCATTCTTCCAAAGACACTCAATTTGGATCATTATGTAATGGGGGCTAGCCCGTGATACAATACTCCAACATATTTATCAATTTTACATTTCCCACAATCCATGAGATATGATCTTGAATGATAGATGTTTGAAGCCCTACAAACTCTCCTTATGTGAGAGATAAACAAATTGAGGGGTTCATCAAGACTTCACAATTGTCCTCACATCGTGTAATTTTTCCTTAGTTCTTTTATCCACATCACTAACTTTCTTATGATGTATTTCCATAGTTTCTTTGCTCCTAGTCGTAACTCATCATAATAAGATGCTTTATAAACAATCTACCTCCATCACAGAGGGATATAATTTTGTTTTAATTAGCTATGTGGTATTATTTACCATTATCATTTTCTCCTTTTCATAAAAATCTCCTAATTTTTTTCCCTATGACCTACATCACCCTAAATGATGTGAAGAGAACCTTTAGATTATAATAGTTAATATGATATACCTTATGAAAATAACATGCCTAATGGGTTTAGCCATTGTGCCCTTTGTTAGATATTTTATTATTATCCTTCTAAATAACCAACATTCAATCTATTGTTCTAGGATGGGTGAGTGGTATTGGAGTTCCTAGGCATGTGAAGGTCTTCCAGTTTTGATGCACTAAGCATTGCAAAGCTCTTGTAATTTCTATAGTTATCGGAGTACCATTTTCCATTCATATATACTACTTTTTGCCTTATTTTTTTCAAATCAAGGCATCAAGATACTTATCTAAAATTTTCTTAAATATCTATACAGTGACAACTAAATCACCCACAAGTATTATGGTGCCATCCATAAATTGAGAATGATTAATTGCTTGTAGCCCTCTTGCTATCTTAAGCCTTAGAAGTTTCCCGTTGGGATGTTCCTATTATAGCTTCCTTCCAAGTGACTCTTCAATTAGTATGTATCACACTAGGGATAGAAAGAAACCTTTTCTTCACCCTCATGTTCCATGGAAAAAGGATGTCAACCACCTATTTATTAGTAAAGTAATCCACAACTTGCTTACACAAGGTTGAATTAATCTAATGAAATTCCCAACAAGCTCAATTTTTCTAAGCACCACAAAGAGGATGTAGCATCAAACTTTATTAAATTAATTTTCCATATAAAGTTTTATCACCAACCCTTTACCCTTATTGAGATGGTTGGAGTGGATGGATTCCTACACAAGGATAATACTACCAGACATTTATTATCAATTAACAAAACTTCCTTATTTCCCTAAAATTGAATTGTCCTTACATAATAAGATAAGGTAGAATCAAGCAAAGTTCATTGGATTGTGTCGCTCCCCCACCACACACCCACACCAGCTTTAATATTTTATTTAGCTCCATTTAAATTATTACATAAATCACATCTAATTATATTCATATAAGCTTGATAGAAATGGATACCAAATCCATTCAACCTTGGAGGTTTGTTAGGTAGAGACTCCATATGGTTGAGATTACCTCTTCTTCCCCATTCTTGCACAATGAGGTTCATTTATCTTTTTTTGACACAGATTTGGGAATTCCATGGAACATATCTTATGTAGTGACATCATAGGCCTCCACCCCTTCTAAGTATGGGATCTTGAAATGCTTATGAGATAGCAGCAATGGATTTTTAAATTCAAACACCTTAACACCATTTTTAGTGTAATTTTCCATATGTGATTGTTAATTTGTCTAGCTTCTGCCTGTTTGCATAAGAAATTGGTATTTTTATCTCCTACTTATAGCCATATGCTGATAAAGTTCAATATGCAATACTTTTCTTCATATTTTAATGCATGATGGGCCTTTCAACCTAAATATTTTTCCTGTGATAAGATAGCTAGAATTATTTCCAATACTCCTATGGTGGTTGAATATCAATTATACATTGTTGAGCTTCTTCCCTAACTTTAGTATGTCATTGAATGAATTTTACCTTGGATTTTAATTTTTGTTTGGTCACTTTTATTTTAGTTTCCCACATAAAGGAAGGAGAGTTGTTAACTAGATGCTTCCAATCTTCATTATGATTTATGGGTATGTTGAACTTTGTAGCTAGAAAAGGTTGAATTTAAATGGGATCGATCCATAGTTTCTTTCTAGTTGGAGGCAAAGGAAAATAGGTTTGTGATCAAAAGACATTGATGAGAGAAAGGGACAAAATAAAATATTTTCCAATATAAAGTTTCTTTGTATTAGAAATATGTCCAACCTCTCTATGATGTGACATAAACATCCCCACCCATTGTTCCAAGTCTACTTCTCCCTTTTTGGTTCAAGTTCATAAATATCCTAATCTATAATTATGTCATTAAAAATTTTCATTATTCCATATTGCATAAATTTTCCTCCATGTTATTACAATGGTGAGAGGATCATATTTAGGTTTGGCCAACATCTATTACAGATGGGAATGGAATCCCCAAACAATCTCAAACATGCTTAACATTCTTGCTTTTGTCTATAATGAACTATAAAATAAATATAAAGAGTTTTACTTATTGTCTCGTGACTTTGTTGACCCATAGTGTGAAGAGTCAAAATGTTACCTCTAACAATGATATAATTTAAAAATCATATGCACAAACAAATAGAAACAGAAATAACATGCATATTTTGAATTCATTCATCGACATATACATATATAAATCATTCCTTAGAGAGGAAACATGAATACTTATTCACAAATAAAGTGAAGTCCACCAAACTAGTTCTTAGGGAGTGATTCATCACCTAGCCATATGAACCAATTATGGATCCCACCCCTAAGTTAAATCATGATAACACCAACTTGAATAAATCTCCTATAGGGATTTTATTTCAGTCATCCCAACCCTCATGACAAGCCAATTTTCTCACTTTTGAGAACTCTAGGTCCTCTTCCAACCATTATCCCACCATGGTACTCTCTTATACTTCATAACATAAGAAAGATTATTCCTTTTTTTGCTCCACAATCCCTTGGGAATATTCTTTTTTTTTTAGTGAGAGAAAAATGGTCCATGGCTATTGGCTTCCTACTTTAAACGACCTAGAGGAGAAACACTTGACCTACACACTCCATGTGTAACACTAACCAAGTTACAAAGTTTCATGGCGGTTTATTAATTTGTTGTGAACATTCCAACCATGATTTTTCCATGAAAACCATCATGTTCCCTCTTCAAATTCTCAATAATAGTCCCCAATTTCCATAAGCTCTTGCCTCATGACTTCATGAGAATATCTTGCCACTTGCAAGCATAAGTAGCCATAGCTTCACATATTATTTCTTCATACCAAGCAAAATTCAAATGGGAGATTGATGTTTTATGGAGAATGGAAGAGTGTGAGGATGATCCATGAATGAGGGGAAATAATGCTTTTCACATAAGAGCTATATCATACAAGGGTTCCTTTCCCTTACAAGTATATGAAAATATCCAAGGGACCACCTATTATGTTGCAGCAGCAACTCCTTATTATTTTATATGTGTATAAAAGAATGAGGACCCATTTATTTTGATTTTTTAATAAAATAATCCCTTAATGTATATTTATCCTTCAAATCTAATATTTGGATAAAAAAATTCCAACAAAAAAAAAAAAAATCATTCCTTATTCATTTATTCTTTAAGTCCCTTAAGCAAAATCCCCATAATTCTACATTGTTAGGTCCCTATAATACTAGTGATTCCCCCATTACTATTGTCGTTGTATCCCTTATTGTTATTGTTGTGCCCCTATTGTCCCCATATCGTTATTATTGTGCCCCATAGAATCCCTCTATTGTTATTTTTGTGCCTTTATATTATTATTGTTAGGTCGGCTTGGTTATATTGTGACCCTTTAGACTCCTATATATACAAAGGAGGTTTGGTCATTTGAATCATCCAAGAATTGTTCATTTGTGTAACATAAAGGAGGTTGCCCCCTCAAAGAGGCTGAATTCTAAGGCGTTGATCTATCTTTTTTTATCCTTGTGTGAGTTGGTTTCATAACATTTCGTATTAGAGCTTTGGATTCTAGGGTTTCACTGCTCCAAATCATCGTGGAATTTTTACTCTAACTTGTTTTCTACGATGTTTTAGAAGAGAAAAAAAAAACCCATTTGAGATGAAATCTTGCTAAACCTCAGGTCCAAATTTCATATCTTGTTTCTCTATATTTTCAGAGATATGATATGAGGAAGTTAGGGTTTTTGTAAGTTCCAGTATTTCATCTAAAACAGGTCATCATGGAATGTTTTCTATTACACTCTTTCTACACAGTTTCAGAAGCTAAAAAATACCCCATTTGAGGAAAAATCAGTCTAAACCTCGGTACCAAATTTCAGATCCTGTCTCGCTATATTTTCAGAGATATCATCTGAGGAAGTTAGGGTTTTTTCAGACCCCTGAATTACATTCCAAATAGGTCACCTCTGGAAAATCGTCATAACTTTCTCTCTAAGCAACAGATTGAGTTTTCATAAGAAGTTGCAGAAAGAGGATGGAATGTAGTTTTTTGGGTACCACTTTCAGAACCTAAGGTTGAAACAGTGACCCGCGGTATGTTGTACAAGTTCGCTCTACTGAACAAGGCCATACTTAGGTCATCGTGGGAGATTTGGTATAACTCTTCATTGGAGAATCCAATATTGATTAGACTTGTGGGGTTAGAAATATTACTTAGAGGGTTACCACAAGAATAAATTTCAGGCCTAGGAGTTCCAAAATTACAGGGATGCATCAGATTCAATATCAAGCTCCTACAAAGTGAAAAAAGGTGTGTAGTTTTTTTTTTAACTTTTGCATAAGCTTGGTTTGAAAAATTAGTTTGAAGGAATTCAAAGGGAATAGTGAATCATTATTATCGTTAATTTATGCCCTGAAGAAAGAAAATGGAAACACCTAGTAAGAAACCTGAAATCTCTAGCATGACTCATGAATAAGTGGAAGAAATGTAACATGATATATTAAAATTACGAGACCAAGTGCAACAAATTTCACTCGCACAAAAAGTAACAAAAAATAAGATGGATGGTTTAAAGAAAGACGTAGAAGCTAAGGTAGATGGTTTAAAGAAAGGCGTGGAAGCTAAGATGGATGGTTTAAAGAAAGGCATAAAAGCCAAGATGAATGACATGGAAGTTAAGATGGATGGCGTGGAAGTTAAGATGGACGATTTGAAGGTAGATTTGAAGACAAGCATGGAAGATTTGAAGACAGATTTGACAAATTTTCTACAAGAAATGCTTATGAACGATGAAAGGGTAGTAAAGGAAACTCATGATGAGAACAAAATAAATGTTAATGATGATTTCACAGAGTCTAACGTTGGATCAAAGAACCACCATATTCTAAAGATCGATATGAGGAAGTTTGATGGCAAGGATCCTGAAACATGGATACTACAGATGGACCACTTTTTCGATCTCCATAATGTGAAAAACACACCAAAAGGTACGCATTGCAACTTTATATTTGGAACCAAATCAGTTTGTATGGTATCAATGGCTTTTCTCTCATAAACAAATTGTCACTTGGGATATTTTTATGGATGAAATGATAGAACATTATGAGGATACAAAAACAAACACTTTTTTTAGCCAATTGATAAATCTCAAACAAAATGGTTCAATGATGGAGCACATTGAGGACTTCCAAAAATTGAATATAAGGGTAAGTGATATTCCAGAGGAGCATAGGATTGATGTGTTCATAGGGACTTTAAAAGATAACATCCAACATGAGGTTCACCTTTGGGAACCAAATTCATTGGAGAAGGCATTCAAGTTGGCAAGAAAAATTATGGCAACAAGGAAGCCTACCACTCACAATCATAAAGATGGAATTGTTGCTACCCGTAGCCATCCACAACCTACAAGGTTAACACCAAAACAATTGGAAGAAAAAGAGCAGAAGAGCTTTGTTACAGTTATGATAGCAAATACACTAAAGTTCATAATTGTGCCGAGAAGAAATTATTTTACATAGATTGTGAAGAGGAGGAAGAAAAGGAACAAGAAATGTCAAAAGAAGAGGATATACGCCAGGAACAAACCCTAGAAAAAGAAGAAATGAATCTGACCATATCTTGTAACGCATTGGCTAAAATTACCACTCCTCAAACTATCAAGATGGAAGGGCATATCAAGAAGAGAAAGGTAATAGTGTTGATTGATTCGAGAAGTACCCATAATTTTATTCATTGTAAGATAGCCAAGGAATTGAATTGCTTAATATATCCAGCACTAGAGTGTCAAGTGATGGTGGCAAGTGGAGGAACCATAAATTGCTCAGGAAAGTGCCATAATATCAAGTTAGCCATGGGAGAATATGTATTGAATAGCCCAATGCTTTCCATTCCAATGGGTGGTACTAGGAGTCCAATGGCTACAATCCTTGGGTACAATAGCTTTTACTTTTCAAGAAATTTTCATGAAATTCTTTGTAGAAGGAAAGGAAGTTGAATTAAGGGGTATTGCAGGGAAACTTGGAAAGATAATCAGCTCTAACAGAATGACAAAGCTTCTAAAGAAATAACAACGAGTAATAATTGCACAATTATGTTCACTAGAGGTTCCCATATTGAAATCATCCATTTCTCTAGATCTCCAAAAAGTCTTGGACAATTATTCCAAGTTATTTGAGACTCCCAAAGGCCTCCCACCTATTTGTAATCATGATCATGCTATCAATTTGATTCCAAGAAGTGTTCTTTCAAACATTAGGCATTACAGATATCCCTATGTCCAAAAGAGTGAAATTGAACATATGGTTAAAGAAATGCTAGAGGCTGGTATAATTCAACCTATTCAAAGTTATTTCTCTGCTCCAATAGTATTGGTTCACAAGAAGGATAGATCATGGCACATGTGTCCAAATTATAGGGAGCTCAATAAGCTCACTATTAAAGATAAATTTCCCAATCCTGTCATTGATGAATTATTGGATGAATTGCATGGATCAATTTACTTAACCAAGTTGGATCTTCATTTAGGATATCATCAAATCAAAATGAAGACTGAAGACATTCCAAAAACAGCATTTAGAACTCATGAGGGTGATTATGAATTTTTGGTCATGCCTTTTGGCCTTACTAATGCACATTTTACATTTCAAGGTTTGATGAATTCCATTTTCAAACCCTTCTTTAGAAAATTTGTGTTAGTATCTTTTGATGATATACTAATCTATGAGTCTTGAAAGGATCATGTCCAACATGTTGACATGGTGCTCAAACTATTGGAGGAGAAACAATTATATGCAAAAATCTCCAAATGTTTCTTTGGAGTACAAGAGGTGGAATATCCAAGTCATATTGTATCTCATGAAGGTGTTAAGGTAGACCCTAGCAAAATTAAAACTATTCATGAATGGAAAATCCCCACATCCATAAAGCATCTATGAAGATTTCTTAGGTTGACAGGGTATTATTGCAACTTTGTTAAGAATTATGGGAGATTAGCAGCACCTCTAACAAAATTATTGAATAAAGATGCATTTTCATGGACTCCAAAAGAAACGAAGGCATTTGAACATCTTAAAGAGGAAATGTGCCAAGCACCAGTCTTAGCTACATCGGACTTCACAAAACCTTTATTGTGGAATTCGATGCCTCAGGAAATGGAATTGGTGTTGTTTTAATGAAAGAAGAAAGACCCATTTCTTTCAAAAGTTGTCCAATCAAAGGAAAGTATTTACACAAAGCTATTTATGAGAAGGAAATGTTGGAAATACTACACGCACTTAAGAAATGGCAACCCTACCTAATGGGAAGACACTTCAAGGTAAAAACAGATCATGATAGTCTTAAATACTTTTTAGAACAAAGATTATCTTTAGACGAGCAACAAAAATGGGTCACAAAGATGTTGGGTTATCACTTTGAAATCATATACAAAAAAGGGAAGAAAAATGTTGTGGCACATGCACTCTGAAGAAAGGATGAGGATGTGGAAGAATTGCTTTGTACCATTTCTATTATCCAACCAAAATGGATAAATGAAGCAAGGGATGAGTGGAAGAATGAAAAAGAAGTGTGGGCATTCATTGAAAAGTTACAACAAGATCCCAGTACATATAATACATTTAGCTAGAAAAATGATTCATTATGGTACAAAGATCGCTTATACCTATGTCAGAATTCCCAACTCATACAAAAGATTCTTATGGAATTGCATGCCTCTCCCTTAGGAGGGCACTCAGAATTTTTAAAAACTTACCACAGGGTTAAGAAGGAGTTTCTTTGGGATGGCCTTACATCTGATATTCAAAAGTTTGTGGTGGAATGTTTGGTTTTCCAACAAAATAAAGTTGAAACAATTAAGACCCCAGGTCTATTACAACCTTTATTCATTCCAAGTCAATGTTGGGAGGAGGTTTCAATGGATTTTATCATAAGTTTACCCAAGTCCGAAGGAAAGAGTGTCATCATGGTGGTAGTTGACAAACTTACCAAGTATGCACATTTTTGTGCTTTATCTCATCCATTTAAAGACAGTACAATTTCTATTGCAATTATGGAAACAATTCAAAATATACATGGAAACCAAAAGATTATTGTAAGCGACAGAGATCCCATTTTCACTGGAAATTTTTGGAGATAATTATTTTCTTGTCTTGGTACTCAGTTAGCTCATAGCTCATCTTATCATCCTCAACCCGATGGACAAACAAAGACAGTAAACAAATGTTTAGAAGGATATCTTCGTTGCTTTGTATTTGATAAATAGACACAACGGGTCAAATGGTTGCCTTTGACTGAATGGTGGTATAACACTTCCTTCCATATTGCAGCAAAAATGACCCCATTTATGGCACTTTATGGATATAAGCCATCATCCATCACATCATGTTTAAGAGAAAATTCTAAGGTTTAAGCAGTGGAAGATCACATCGAGCATCAATAACAAGTTCTCCAACTCTAAAAGGATAACCTAACTTTGGCACAGAATAGAATGAAACAACAGTCAGATAAACATCGAAGTGAAAGATGTTTTGATATAGGTGACTGGGTATTTCTACGGCTAAAAAAATATAAACAAATGTCCCTCAAGAAAGCAAAGAAGGATAATAAATTATCACCAAATTATTATGGTTTGTACAAGGTGTTGCAAAATATTGGTACTATGGCATACAAATTGGAGCTTCCTGTAGCTTCCCGAGTGCACCCAGTTTTCCATGTTTCATGCTTAAAGAAGTTTATTGATGACAAGCTCCCAGTTCAAAAAATATTGCCAGAACTTGACGAGGAAGGAAAAATCATATTGAGACCTGAAGCAGTCACAGAAATAAGAACTCGATACCTGCGAAATCGATCAATTTCAGAGTATCTTGTCAATTGGAAAGACTTACCCGCCGAAGATTCCACATGGGAGGATGATAGTTTTATACAGAAGCATCCAAAACTACTCAAGCGTTAAGGACAACAATTTTTTGAAGGAGAGGGGCATGTTAGGTCCCTATAATACTAGTGATCCCCCCATTACTATTGTCATTGTAGCCCTTATTGTTATTGTTGTGCCCCTATTGTCCCATATATTATTGTGCCCCATTGAAGCCCACTATTGTTATTAGTGTGCCCTTATATTATTATTTTTTTGTCAGCTTTGATTATATCATGACCCCTTAGACTCATATATATAGAAAGGTAGTTTTTTCATTTATATCATCTAAGAATTGTTCATTTGTATAATGTAAAGGAGGTTTCCCCCTCAAAGAGGCTAAATGAGAGTATTTTTTGCACGTCCACACTTAGCACAATGAAATATTCCTTTGCATCTCAGATGATCAGATTGAAAGTGCATGTTTGACGACAATTTTGGGCATGTTTGACGACAATTTTGGATATAATACATACATGTCCTAATAATACAACACTAACATGGTGATGATCAATGAAAAATTCAATGAAAACACATAATGTGCAACATATTTTATTATTTTCAGTATTGAAGCTTTGTAGTTTGATTTACGATAAAGTTCGTAAGATTGATTTGTTTTAACCTGTTAATGTTGCGCGGAGTATGGAGGCATGGAAGAAGATTTCATTGTGCTTCTTCCACACCTTTTCACTCTTGCAGGTCCGCATTTTGCACAATGAAAGCTTCTTCCATACCTCAGAGTGAAATTGATATATTAATTTTGTGGGACTTAAATTTTTTTATATGTAGACACTTGTTATATAATATTGCTTGATGTTTTATTCACCTCCATTTAATCCAATTTCTTAATATAAATTTTATATGTTAATAGTATGACTAAGATTTAATTAATTATTTCATACTTGGTGCAGAGTCATCTACATCATAATTAGTGTCCTTCACTATTAGTTATTGTATTAATCAATAAAAAATCCAATGAAAATATATAATGTACAACAACTTTTATTAGTTTTATTATTGAACTAAACGTTTTAATCTTAAGCACAATGAAATCTTTGTCCCCTCTTCTACAAACCTCATAATGAAAGATTCTTCCCCACCTTTGCACTTTGCACAATGAAAGTGTTTGCTGCACCCCCACACTTTTCACAATGAAAGAATCCTCCACATCTTAGATTCAATTGTGTGGAGTGTGAAGGTGCAAAGGAAATTTTCATTTTTCTTCTTCTACACGAGTGAATTTGATAATTAATTTTGTGGGACTCGAATTTCTAGGTATGAACTTGCTCCTTCCCTCCATTTAATCCAATTGCTTAACATGAGTTTTAGATGTTAATAGTACAAATCAGCCTTAATTAATTTCTTAATATTGGGTTCTCAATAAAATATCCAATGAAAACACAAAATGAACAACGTTTATTGTTATGATTATCAAATTATCTGTTTTAGTCTTTTATTTTTAATTGAATTAATTTTATTGTGCATGTTGTAGAGGAAACAAAATGAAAGCTTCCTTTGCACTCTACACACTGAAAGTTTTCGTTGTACCTCCACACTCGACAAAATTAAATTTTTTTCTTCATCGCGAATGCACAATGAAATCTTCCTTCACACTCTACACAATAAAAGCTTTTGCAACACATCCACACTCGGCACAATGAAAGATTCCTCCGCATGTCAAATTGAATTCGAAGCAATTGCTATAACGATTGCATTAAATGTTTTAATCTTAAGCAAAATGAAAGCTTTGTCACCTCTTCTGCACTTCACACAATGAAAGCTTCCTCCCCACCTCTGCACTTCGCACAATGAAAGTGTTTGCAACGCCTCCACACTTTGCACAATGAAAGCTTCCTCTGCATCTCAGAGTGAATTCAAGGAAACTGTTGTAACGATTGCAAAGTGTGCATATCTCATGGTTTGGATTTCATTGTGTAGAGTGTAAAGGTGTGAAGGAAGCTTTCATTCCGCTTCTTTTGCATGAGTGAAATTGATATATTATTTTTGTGGGACTTAAATTTTGAGGTATGAATTTTCTCCTTGCCTCTATTTAATCCAATTTCTTGATATGAATTTTAAAAGTTAATATTACGACTAGGCCTTAATTTATTTTTTAATCCTGGGTGTCAAGTCCTCTGCACTGTAGTTAGTGTCTGTCTCTACAGGTTCCCTCATTGGTCAACAAAAAATACAATGAAAACACAAAATGTACAAGTACTTTTATTATTTCAATTATCGAATTATATTTTAATCCTTTATTTTTAATTGACTTAGTTTCATTGTGTGAAGTGTGGAGAAAGAAAACTTTCACCGCACCTCTTTAGTCAACACAATGAAAGCTTCCTTCGCAGTTTGGAGTGAATTCGGGGTAATTGTTGTAACAATTGCAAAGTGTGCATATCTCAGGGTTTAGCTTTCATTGTATGGAAGTGTGGCTTGTGGAAACACAATGTTCTTAAATAATGACAAAAAATGGACCCCATATTAAAAAAAAAAAAAATCATAGACTATGCTACTATGCAATGATCACCCTTATTTTAATGCCTTTCAATATATATTTTATCTAAATTTCTGTTTTCTAAGTTGCCTGTGATCCTTGACTTATGTGTTGAGGAGTTGCGACCCAAGGGCATCTAATATGTGAAAGTCACCCAGTGATGGCACTTGAACTGGGCCACACTAGCCCTAAACTGACTAAATTTTTTAGCATGTCTCCTTGCCTAGCACAGGGCACAACCACCCCATGAGGTTTGATCCTAAGTCGCCTTGCTAACAAGACCTATCCTCAATTAGTTATGCTAATAAAAGTTAACAATTAAAAAATTTACATTACATTAATATTTTTATTTAATTTAATTCTTATATTTTATTTATAAGATATTTACATTATATTAAATTACACTATAAACTTCTTAATACAAAAGATTTCAAATTTATATTTTTTTATTTATAAACAAATAGCAATAACTATATTTCACTTTAAAAGGATGATCAAATAAATGTAAGTGAAAAATAATTAAACAAATATAAATGTTATAAAACAAACTTTACCAACAACTTCAAATAATTTCTTTAAAAAATTTATATATTAGATCCTCCCAATCCAACTAATTTTCAATTTATAAACAAATAACTTCACAAATACTATATATCAATATTTCGCTTTGCAAAAAACATAAAGTGAAAAAACAAATTTATATTAAGAAATTTAAATAATTCTTAAAAATATATTTAAATAAATATTATATATTTTTTAGATTTTAGATTTTTATAGCCTATATTAATAATAACTAAATCTCAAAATATAATTATTCTTAAAGACAATCTCAATATTATGTATATTTATTTAATTAACTAAAATTAAGATTTCATACCATTTCTTCATTTTGGAACATAAACAATTTAAGATTGCGAGGCACAAAAAATTGCAATTTAGAACAGAAGCGTTGACCATTTAACCAGAACCATTACTTAGGCGTGTAGTAATGGTTGGAAACAGTTCCTTGTCCGGCGGGCGGATGCCAGAATTGACCGATTCAATGGCGCGTGCGGATGTTTAAACGATTTGGAATCTATGCTAGAAAATCTGTAGGATTTCACCGGTTGTGGGCAAAATTGTGAAGCATGTGCTAAAACGCCATTAGAATGTCGCATGTTTTAGGGCAAATCTTTCCAAATGACTTCTAAACCAGTGTTTAAAAGTGTTTATCACTTAACTCTAGTTGACTCAACATTCAATCACTCAATCATTCAGTTAACTTTAACTTATTCTCTATGTTTAGCCAACTCCACATGCGGGAGTAATTACAATTCTAACACTCCCCCTTAATTACGACCATATTACTCAACATAACTTAACTTGACTCGATTTTATGCTTACAATGACTCAAGACTTTCACAATTTTGCATTTATTTTTCTCGTCTTCCAAATTTTATATCTTCGAAATTGCTTCATTTTCTATTGAACTTTCTTGCTGTAAGCTTCATTAACTTGTTGCTCTTGCAATTTTTTTTTGACTTTTTTTTGAATTTGTGCTAAAACAAAATTTGATCTTGTCTACTACATCTTCTTCTTCAAACATTCGTTCAACCATGGATTGCTACCATAACTTGCATCTTCAAAAATGGTTTCAATGCATTCATATTTGTCTTTCATATCATTCTTTTCATTTTCATCATTGGGCACTACTACTTTTTTCCTGTAATCTGCACACTCAAGATCAATATTCACCATTTCATTCAATTCTTTTATTCCAGCCGCTTTTTTAAGACTCGCATCAATTTGTTCTATTGGTTTTTGAATCTATTCTTCAATGAGCTTCAAATCTGCATCAAATTTATTAACAAATTTGCTTTCAACTTCTGCTCCCATGCTATTTTGAACACCTGCATATTCAAAAGCAATGTTAACAACATCTTTCATATGAGTCTCTTCATTGAGAGCCTCCTGCTCTACATCTACCTTCCTATCAACTGCATGGAAGTTGTTTTCCACTGTTACGCTGTTAGTAGATGTTTTCATAAAAAAAATTTCAATCACTTTATCATGTTTTTGATCATCAACTACTACTAGACGATATACTACTTCATGAGCAGTTTCAACTGCTTCATATCTTGCTGCTACAATGACTGCTTCAACCTTCAATGTTTCATCAAACATTGCGCTTACCATATTATCACAATCAATCTCTGTTTCAAAAATGAAACCACACATAACATCAACATAATGTTCATCCATATTATCGTGGGATATCCGAGCATGCATGTGCTCATTGTCAATTTCATTGACTATTTCAACTTCACCAAATCCATCAATTGCAATTGGATTCACTAATTCACATATAACTTTGCAGTCATCATCCACATGTGTCTCATCATAGTGGGATTCACCATCATCTGCATCATCCACATTACACTGGAGTCCTTGAGCATTTATTTTCTCTTGCTTTGTTTCACACACAAAGGCTTCAACTTCTCTCTTTGCAATCTTTGTTGCATCTTCTTCGTCCATATGCATGCTTGCATAATGGGTTTCAATTTTATAGTCTTGACAACCATCATCCACTTTTGAGTGGGGTTCTCCAAGCAATGTTTTCCTCTTAGAGTCTTGCTCCTATACTCTCAGATCTGCGACTGACTTCTTTGCTTGTGACATAACCTGATGTTGCATGTCGCTCCCTTTTGCACCAAACTCTGCTTCCAGGAACTTCCATGCTTCCATGGAAGTTGTAGCCTTTGCTACCTTACACAAACACTTCTCATCCAATTCCTGGTTTATGAAATACAATGCTAAAGCATCGCATACTTCAACATATGGGTTATTAGATGCGTACTCAATTAATTCTTTAGCTCTAACAAAAGTTAACATCTTGATAACCCAATAATAAAAATATTTACTTGTAAACATAGGGGGTGGTAGCAGATCAAAGCTACACTAATCACCCTCGATTTCTTCTTTGTTTTCCGCTAGACTTCTGAGTTCTTCGGCTATGGCTTGAACCTCTCTAACCATGGCAATGATCTTTGCCTCTTCTTTTCGATTTCTTTTCTTCATATGCTTCAATTGCGCTTTGCAAACCATGACTGCAGTCTTTCTTTTGTTTTATAGATTCTTTCTTGATTGCATGAGGCTATCTTCCATATTGCCCCCAAAAGAAAATATAATTTTCGATATGCGCTCCGTAAAGCACAATCTTCACTTAAAAACTGTCATGCTTAACAAAAAACCAAATAATTTTGTAAACGAATGAACCTTACAAAGCCCTAAATTCTCTTGCCAATAAAAACTGTGTAAAAATTTCTCCTTTCTAATAAAAAAATCCCAAATTTTATTGTTTTTCTTTTTATTAAAAAAAACTTTAAAAAACAGTTTCCCAAACCCTTTTCAAAAAGCCTTTTTTTTTAAACTTTAAAAAAAACCTTAATAATATGCCTTTTTCAAATTCCTTGAACTTTCCAACTCACTTAACCATTGATCAAAAAATCTTTTGAATGATTTTTTTGAAATGACGGTACATGTGTTGATTTATAGACTTCAAAAAAAAAATCCTTTTGGAAAATTCATACCTTTCAACCTTCAAACATTCAGTTATCTCTACACCTACGGCCTTTCAAAAATACTTTGCAGAGTTTTCAACTTCAAACCTTTCATTGTCTCTACGGCTACGACCTTTCAAAAAAATTTGTAGTGTTTTGAAGCTTGTGAAGTGGCTCTAGACGGTCATGCTTGTTCACCACTCATACAGTGTGTCAACGGTTGTAGGTGCCACTCAATGCCACTTGACTCTACGACTAGGGCTATGACCCTCTTCTTATTTAAAAAAAAAAAATTGACAACAACGACTTATTGCTCAACGACCAGCAAGTTACGGCTTATTGCTCAACAATTGTGGTGAAACTTTCGACCTTTCACTTGGGTCTTTCCGGCTCTGGCTCTGATACCAATTTGTTGGAAAGATGGCCCTAATACCAATTTGTTGGAAAGACAGATAAGACAAAACAAATAATTCACACACAAATTTACGAGCTGTGGCTCTTTTATTGATCACACAAAACATGATTCTTACAATGAACCTGGTGAAGGGTATTTAACTTTTTCCAACTAACCACCCATCTAAAACTCTTGACATGCAATTACATGCAACCACGTATTAAAAATATCTATCACTTAACTCGACTTGACTCAACACTCAAACAATCAATCACTCAATCAATCACTTCACTAATTCTCTATGTTTTGCCAACACCATATGCGGAGTAATTACAATTTCTAACATATGATATAGAGACAATTAAGGAGTGGAAAGATGCTTTACACCATGTTGCAAAAATAAGCGGTTTCGTTGTGGATGAGAATCATTGGTGAGCATCCAACTATCCAAATCCAATTTGGTTTTCCGTTGTGGATGAGAATCATAGGTGAGCATCCCACTATCCAAATCCAATTTAGTTTTCTGTAGTAGTTAGTCGTTTCTCTCTATTTATTTAACTCTATAAATGAATGAATGGATATTCACAACTAAGAGGAGATATTGAATAAGATTATAGAAAGCGTGTTCCAAGAATTTTCTTATGGTCCCCATCACGATGTTTTTCTAAATCATCACGGCCCTGATGGGAAAGAGACCTTTTCCAGGGCCTTTACAATAGCCTTGTTTCTTGTGGATTTAGAGTTTTTCTGGACGAGAAGGAATTTGTGCGGGGACTAGAGATTACTCCTCAAATATAGGTCGCCATTCAATTTGTCCATGGAAATGTTGCTAATTTTTCCCCTCCTATGCGCAATCTCGTTGGTGCCTCGAAGAACTCAACCTCATGATGAGGTCAAAGAATACCATTCTTCTTGTTTTTTATGAGGTCAAGCTTTATGATTTGCAATGCCTGGAAGGTGAGTTGTATGGTGAAGCCTTGCTCAACTAGAAAAACAATGGTCGATACGACCCACAGACTCTTCAGGATTGGAGAGACGCTCTTTCTGAGGTTGGAAAACTCCCTAGTCATGAGCTGGATGGGTGAAGATTTGCCCCTATTCCCAAGCCATCTTAGTGTTACTTTTCAGTTGGTTGGTGCATCACACTTGCAAACTTCACTAATTATGTTACTCTTTCCTTGAAATATTAAGGAACAAGGACGAGTTATTGGCTAAAATTGTGGAAACAGTGAAAGAAAATCTTGGAAAACGATTTGAAGTCATTCGAAGGTTGGACTTGCAAAATGCGTTGATTTTAAAGGAAAATGTTGTGAAACTAGCTGCGAACCATGAAACAACTGTTACGAAACAACTATTAGTAAACAGACCGTGTGGCGTAAGTAAACACTCCTCTTTTGCTTGATATTTATACATTTTCATGTTTTTGAATCATTATAAAGTTTCAATTATTTTTAGCTATGTTTATTTTAGATAAAGTTTGAGATAAAGTTTCAAAGAGAGAAATTTCTAGGGTCATTTTTAATTAGAATAATGGAAAAAATAATTTAGAGTTTTATTATTAGCATTTTGTTGTGTTTTTTTAAGATTTTTAAAATTTCAAATCCTATTCATGAAGAGATTCAAGCTCAATCACTTTGCAACACAATATATTTAAGTGTTTTATGCTTTGTTGAATGCAAGGTGTGAGTGTAGGTAGTTGTCTTCACATTCAACTTTGTGTCCCCTGAGAGCTGCAGGTCTATTTTTGAATTACTTTGCCTTCCATTACATTTTGGGTTAGTATCAAAGCCACCTACGATGATCGAGGTGCACTGTTTAATTTTAATCACAAGAGACAGTTAGCATTGAATTATCGAACCAATACACGAGTGACAATGCCAACTTACGAAGGTTTGATTGGTGTGAAAGTGGTACGATGGACCACTACACTCATGTTGTGTATTTCCCATAAATGAAAAACAGTTGCTGCCAATGAAGCGATAATGGAGTGGGCCCCCATCGATCTCTCACAACTCCATTATCTTGGAATCACAAATTAGCAGGCAACACCATGAGCTAGAAAGTAGTTATTACATGTGAGGATCTGATTGAGATTATCCCAAGAACATAGCCGTGAGCTTGCATGGAGTTTGAAGGAGACTTGCATGTTGAAGCTATGGAATGTTTAGCGTGGAGAGTAAACAACTATGAGGATTGTTGCTATCAATGCCATGGAATCTTATGTGAGCATGGAGCTTGAGCTGTTGTGGACCCTGTGGTTGCTTGGGTGTTCAATGGAAGTGTATATGTTTGAGAGCCAAAACAATGTGAAATTGATTACTGTTAGTTGGTTTGTAGAGATGTTCAAGTGAGCTACAAGTGACGGACCTGCGTGGTACACGTTGTTCAAGTGAGTACTGCATGGAGCCATTTTCTGGGGGAACTAAGTGTATGATTATTGAGTAAGGAGTTGTGTGATCCAATTGTGCCATCAAAGATGTGTGTGTACTATTGGAGCATTGAGTGTTGTGTTGAGCCACTTGTGGGGACCGTGCCAGCTGGAGTTCTCTTGTTTGGCTACGAATTTTGGGAGACCGTTCCACTTGTGTGTGAGGCTTGGAGACCATCCTGCATATGGAGAGGTGTGCTGGTGTGTGAGTTGAAACCGTGTTATCTATCAGTGCTCCATTCTTTTAGCCAAGGAGTTGTGTGCTGCAAAGTGCATATTTTCTATAGCCTGGAACATGCGATAAGCCATGACCTTGTCTGGCCTTTTAGCTGTGTGAAGAGCTTAGGCATTTAAGACGTTGATTGTTGCATTGAAGGAGAGTTTATGGCAAGGCTAAGTGGTGTTTTGCTTGCTCGAAGGAGTTGATGTGGTAAAAGTTGTGTGTGTGTTTTTTTTTTCTCTCTCTCGCTTGAAAGAATTGTTGAAAAGGTGCGTAAAACAATACTCAATGGCTAACCTTTTAGTAGAATTTTATCTACTGAAGCAACAAAGTTAGATAGTGATAATTGGGAGATGCGTGAGACTAAGGAAACGGTATTGATGAAAATGTCTCTAAAGTAAAACATTATTCCCCGTATTCAAGATTGCAAAGCCTCCAATGATACATGGACAACACTTAAAATTTGTATGAATTGAAGGATACAAATTGAGTCTTCTCTCTAAAGAGTAAGCTCATTTCCATTAAGATGGAAAAAATGAAAGCATTAGTAATTTTATTTTGAGAATTAATGACCTTAAAGCTTGGATATATATGAGAAATGGTATATAACACTCATCTTATAACTATAATCTTAAATAAAATTTTAAATGAGTACCAAATGTTTATTACAACAACAAGGGAAAAAGGTCCCATTTTTTATTAGTTGGCAAGTCTACTCATGCAAGAGGAAGAAAGGTGAAATAACCTTAAACCTTAAAGTTTTGATTTGGTGCTAATGGTGAGAGGGAAACAAGCTTTCAAAAGAAAGCCATGGGAAGGAAGAAAAGGAGGAAAGCCACCACATGGAAAGGCACCATTTGCAAAACCACAACAAGCTATGACACTACCAAAGGCTGATGTTAGAATTAAATGTCATTACTATGGAAAACTTGGGCACTATTCTAGATATTGTCTCAAAAGAAAATACTACGAATCTAAACATAGAAACAAAAGACAAACTGGGTATTTTGTTGATGGAGGAGAAGCAATGAATGGTGCCTTAAAAAATAAACTATTTATTTCAGATGTTGCACTATTTGTTGACACCTATGATTCAAATGCATGGTTCATTGATTTTGGAGCCTCCATTCGCATGTCTTGTAATAAGTATTGGTTTGAAAATTTCCATGAAACTAATAATGGTGCAAACATATATCTTGGGGATGATTGTTCACACAAAATTAAAGGATATGGTGATGTGATTGTAACATGACCAAATGGTAGTGTTAAACCAATTCACAATGTGATGTTTGTGCCTAGCATTAAGAACTTAATTTCAATTTTCAGGATAATAGATTAGAATATAAAAGTAGAATTTGTAAAGTCACTTTGTGTGGTGAAAGATATGCAGGATCACTTCAAGGTTATTACAACAGGTGTAAGAATTGGAGGCTTGTACAAGCTTGATGTGACAAGTAAAAGTCATTAAGTGTTAGCTCTTTGAAATCAAAGGTATGCCCATATTAATTATCACGACTTGTTTCTCCTTAAGACACAAAGAATGGTAAAGGGACTTCCATTGTTTAAGAATGAATATTCTTTGTGTGAAGGTTGTGCATTAGGGAAGATCTAGAAGGATGTGTTTTGTACTCATATAGATAGAAGAAAAAGGGATATTCTTGAACTTGTGCACACAAATATGTGTGGGAATATGCAAACAAGATCATTAGATGGAGCATATTATTTTTTGATCTATATTGATGATTGCACAAAATATACATGGATTTATTTCATGAGAAATAAAAGTGATGTATTTGAATACTTTAAAGACTTTTACAAGTACTTGAAAGCCATTGGAATTATGCAACAGTACATGGTGCCACATACTCCATGGTAGAACAAAGTAGTTGAAAGAAAGAATAGAACCTTAGTAGAATGTGCACAAAGAATGATCAAATCTAAAAGCCTTACAATTGCATCTTGGGCTTATGTAAGATCGCACATGTCAGAATTTTCAATGGATCTAGCACACTTTAGTGTTATAATAAAAAATATTTCAACAAGAAAAAAAAAACAAAAACGAGAATTGGAAAGGTGGTTTTTTATTTATATTAATGACTAAAGAAAATATTATATGCCCATACAATAATATCGAAGCCCCTACAATGTGATCTGTAGCTGAATGTTAGTTTTGTTGTGTTAATTTCAACTCCAGATGTATAAAAATATGCTTTTCAATTGCTTCATGTGCATAGGTTTTCTTAGGTGTTTATGAATCAAAACAGGTAAATTTATTTCAAGTTTTATGTGTCATTCATAAGAAGAATAGCATGAAAGTAAAGTGATAAACAACATCAAGTAAATGAACATCAAACCATCAAGAATAACACTTAACACAATGTTTTGGTAAAGGAGTTCACCCCTCCTGGGCTACATCTCCTTGGTCTGGCATCTATGGCTTAGGCCTCTGTATTTTCTCAAAATGGAATATATATATATATATATTACAATGCTCTACAGCTCTTGAAACCTGTTTCAATGGACTCAAAGCATCCAAAGATGAGTCTTCAAGCTCCTCAATTGAACTTTGGCTGATCTGGGCTTAACCTCCTCCTCTGGTTACCCTTGGCTTCATCAAACTTCAACGTGGGAATATCATGCACAAAACTGCCTCTCTACCTTTGCAACCCGTTCCATTGTGTTCAAAGCCTCTCAATCATATAGGAACACCTTTTTCTGATCCTCATTTGGTTGAATTTTGCCAAAGATATGAGAGAAACAATTTTCTCCTATAGATCCTCCACTAAAACTAGAGGAACTCCAGTTAAGGCTGCCAAATCTGGAGGGAGGCCCGAAAATGGTGGAATCCGCCAAAAATGTTGCCAACCATAACTGGAGTTTAATTAAATCTAATTGTGGGTTAATTAAATCTAATCTCATATCAGCGCTAACCCTGCGGTTTTACTAACTGTAACCCCGACGGTTAATGAGGAGGCGGACACATGGATTGGCTCGGCACAGTTTTCTGCAAATGGTTTGTAACGTTGATCGTTATAATAGTCGTGACCGCTGGATATGTGTTGTCACATGGTGACATTAAATGTTGTGGGTCGTGGTTTAAGTTAGCATCAGAGGTTAACGATAATCGCAACTGTTTGGTGTTACCGCCATGGTCGGCGTGTTCACATAGGGAGGGCTGGCCCGCAAGCTGACCCTCCCTAACCACCAACTCCAAAACCATTCAACTTTAATTATATTTTGTTACCCATAATGGCTAAGAACCAAAGCATAGGAGAAACGATTAAGTCGCGGGTAGTATGGAGAGGAGGTCGCAGGGTTGAACCTCAATGCCTCATAAAATTTTAATATATCATTGTAGGGGCATGTCCCGGCCTATGGGCTTGCCACGTGTCACCTTCCTATTGGTCCACCTTGACCACAATTGCCCAATAACAAGATGCCACTTGGCGCAATATGACTCATCCACCTGTAGGATAATATTCCATGGAATATTCTCCTTGCTAACTAGGCTATAAGGATGCCTAGTCAACATCCTAGTCAACCTTTGCCAAAATTTTGCCTATTTGGTGAAATGGTCAAAAAGCTCTAACTTCTTCATACGAACTCTGTTTTGAACGAAATGAGTTGTGTTTGTAGCATATCGCCGAGATGTACACAATCATTTAGCTTTTGAGATATTCTAATCACTTTGATTTTTGAGCAAATTTTTGCCCCTAATCCAGATTCCGATCACTCCTTCCCACTGACGGGATTTTGGACCCACAAAAGTTGGTTATCTGATGAGAGTTGAACACTCTTATCTTTCCCAAGTTCTATCAACTAATTATACTTGAAAAATCTCCATGACAACCACTTTTGGATTCACTGACATGCCTTGCCTTGCAAATGGTTATGTCCCTCAACCAATGTTCTTGTTTTGCTGTTGACCCAATCCAACACTTGTTGAACACTATGTGGCTATAAAATACCTTTGTTGTACCACATCAATCCCTCGATGCTCGGAAAACTGAGATAATCTGTCAACCTTCCCACTAAGAACCTTGGCATCAACACATACAAATGATTTACAATGGCTACAATTTTTTGGCATCTCGTCCACTTTCACTTTTTGCCTCTATCATCCTTCAGTTCAACATGCTACTCATGTCATGATTTGAGAATGAAAGCTAATCATGAGCATCTTGCTCAGGAATGGAGCAACCAAAATCTCATGACATCTTGTCACAAATATAACCATTAAATGGAAAAATATATTATGCAAGAAATTCAAATTGACAACCTCTTCTTTTGCTCCTTCAAAGCAATAATTGTCACATCATGTAACATCGCCATGTACTCTTGCATCTTGGTGTACAAACCATCGACTAACACAAGTCGACAAAACATCATTGACTAAACATAAGTCGATAAAACATACCTCTTCAAGCAATTGACTTGACTTGAGAGCCAAACATAAGCATGTATAACAACTTGATGATTCTTTGCATAAACAACAAGAATTTCACATCTCATGCAATAATACGTCAACATATCCCTTTCATATTTGGAGATAAAATAAACTCTTCCAAGTCGATATGACATACATGTGACAACAATCGACACAAGTCGACACTCATGCACGTATCCAAACACAATGAAACTAGCAACAATTCCATTGTTCACACACACACAAACTCTCATGTATGTGTACAATTCTTAAACTCTCCCTCAAGTACAAGAAGCCCAAAAACATGTATGGGTACATAAGAGTTGAATTGACAAATTTGATGCAAATGAAGTGAGTAACATACCCCACTTTCACACAACTTCCTAGCGAAAATATGCAACATAAAAAATGCATTCACATACAAACTTGTAACCACAAATTGCCTTCTTTGTTGCATTTAAGTGAGTCAAACAGAACTCCACTTTCAACATCTTGCATCATACAATTTGTAGCATACTTTTAATATAAAAGTAATGCATTCATAAGGCAAAGAAATGCATTTTTAAGGAAAAGAATTGCATCTAACAAAGAAATAAATGCAAGTCTCATTTGGTTAAGAAATCAAACCACCTCTTATCAAACCATTTCAATGGCGATTCTTGCAGTTGCACATCATCTTGTGAATCATCTTGACCCACATCAATTATGGAATCCTTTTTTTAATTCTTGCCAAAGTCTCTCTCCACCTTCAAATGTCGTGGATGAGTTGTTGGATACAAAGTCCAACATTTATCTATGAGACGACTTTGCTTATGGCAATGAGTGCAAAACAATTGCATCTTCTCTGCAACATGGTTTCCATTATCCAATGGAACTCTGGTTTTCTATCTCTTTTGATTTGAAAGTTTCTTGTATGTGGCCATTTTCTTCCAATATCTTTAAACAATATGGTTATTCAAACCACAAAAAGAACATGTAAATTCTCTCCAATTCTTATGTGAATATTTACCATGTTTATCACAATCAAAAGAAACTTGATTAAAGGCATATTTATAGCTTACATTCACCTTTGTTGCCTTATTGAGGAGGTAGTGGCTCTATTAGGGATACCAACAATGGCTTCAATGGCCTTAGATCGTTCATCATCCTCTTGTTTTCCCTTTCCACTAGTTGCATGCTTATGAGCATCTTCTTTCAACGTGGGTATAAAACTTTTGCATTCCTCATGAACACAAACTTCACAAGCTTGAAGGTGTGAACATGTAATGTAAGTCCTTCTCGGAACCCCTTCATGTCCTCCTTGGATTTGGAGAATTCTCCATCATGTTGTCCATAACCAAGACCCAAATACCTAGGCCTTTCCTCAACAATAATTGGCTCAAATATGCCTCGTGCATATTTGCCTAACCCTTTACCTTCATAGCTAATATTCATCAATAAATTGGACCCTATTCCTCTAGTGTGTCTTTCAAAAGCACCAAAACATTCATTTTGAGAGGAAATTGAAGATAAACTTGAATTTCATACCTCATGTTCATGCAGATACTTGGCTAGGGTTTCCTTGGCATCATAGAGTAACATCTCTGTCTCATGCATCTTTTCAATAATCTCCTCCTTCATGGCCATCAACTCCTCTTGAAGTATAGTGTTATCCTTCCTATCTTCAATCATATCTTGCAGCATATCTCTCATGATGAAAAACTCTTGCAAAATCTCTTCATCAAATAATCTTGCTAAGGAACAGATATTAGAAACATCACTTGTTGAAGCTGTCATCACATAAACTTGCGCACTATTAATTATCCTTGCAAAAATCTCAAGTAATCAAGGAAATAAACCTTTGCTATGATACCAACTTGATCTATAGCTGAATATTAGTTTTGTTGTGATAATTTCAACTCCAGATGTATAAACATATTCTTATCAATTGCTTCACGTGCATAGGTTTTATTAGGTGTTTGTGAATCAAAATAGGGAAATTTATGTCAAGTTTTATGTGACATTCATAATCGAAATAGCATGAAAGTAATGTGTTG